>JAOEHY010002353.1:3434-18040 GCA_025447955.1 Psilopsiagon aurifrons | reverse complement strand
GATTAATATGAGCGTCTTCCCCCCCTCCTTCCCTCGCCTCCCTCCTCCCAAGCAAGAGACCTAGATTTCAACCACTGGGAAATAATCATATCCCTGGATACGTGATGCTGCTTTACTGATCCATACCATATTCTTGGTAATAGCCTGAATCTGCTTGGGGAGATCTGGGGGTTGGAGAACCACAGCTCCATGCAGCTTTGGGGAAGGAGATGGGGCAGGGTTGGACTTACAGGGACCACATTGCTATGCTCTTGGCTGGGGTATGGATGCGAAAAGCAATATTTTTCTATCACTTTGCATTTACCAACCTCCTTTCATAAGGAGGAATTTCCCACCCCCAAGGAAGAAGGTGGCCAAGCTCCTACAGACTTAGCACATCCAACCTATGGATCAAACCCTGTGTTAGGGCTCAAGAGAGATACATCTGCTTGTATCCTTCTGCAATTTCTCCATGGCCCTATGAGGAGCATCAGGAGAGCAACAAGTCCTGCAAGGTGCCTGACACCCAGCAAACATGACGAGTGTTCCAGTGATTGCCTCCATTCCACAGTAATGGGAGATAGTTCTATTCCTGTACACAGTGGTCAAAGAGCTGCTGGTGCCAGTGGCAATTGCCCCAGGGACAACAACCCAAGCTGGGATGGGAGGGTAGGGACCACCCTGAATACCCAAGACAATCAGTTCTAAGTATAATTCCCAGAACATGAATTTCTATCCCTATGGCAAAATCAGGAATCCTTCCCTCCCTGCTGCAAAGAGTCCTTGCACGCATGGGTTTCTTTACTGTGCACAGCCAGTGGGACAGGAGGCTCCGGATGAGGGTGTTTAATGTCACCTGCAGGGTTTTAGCCTTTTCTAAGGGCAGATCTGCCATAGCAGGGAAGGTTGAATCTAGAAAACCATTTGCCCCAGGCTGATCCTTATTCAATGTGCAGAAACTGAGACTGGGCAGAGAACAACTCAAGTGCAACTGGACTTCTAAGTTGTTATTCCTGCTGCTGCCTTGGGAAGGTTCTGCAAAACCAGGGATTCTTTCACATCCAGACGGCAGCAGCTCCTCACAAAGAGGCTGAATCCCATCTCCAGCAAATCAGGGGAATTTCCCTGAATTGAGTGACGTTCCCCTGATTTACTATCCTAATTGTGCAGCAATTCATACAATCTGTGTGTCTGCACTCGCCTCCCTCAGCCACGTTGACAACTCCAGACGTAACCCAGGCTTTCAGAGAACTAGACAAGCTGATGCACTGCACCCACTTGTCTGTTTTACATGGATTTAACCAGCCAACATCTCTGAATCAGTATTATAAGTAAAAAGAAAGTATCTTCTGTATTATTTCTCTTATCTAAATGGACTTCATAGTCACCCAAACTGGAAACCTTACCCCCTTTGTGTGCATGGCCCTGGGCAAGTCACTTAGCACAGGGACGTGGGGTAGGGGAACCTCAACCCATCCCGCTCCTACCAGTTTGATGCCAGAGAGCAACCTTAGAAAAAGGCCTGTAGAGACAGGACAAGGGGAATGGCTTTAACTGCCAGAGGGGAGACTGAGATGAGCTCTTAGGCACAAGTTCTTCCCTGTGAGGGTGCTGAGGCGCTGGCACAGGGTGCCCAGAGAAGCTGTGGCTGCCCCATCCCTGGCAGTGCTCAAGGCCACGTTGGACACAGGGGCTTGGAGCACTCTGCTCCAGTGGAAGGTGTCCCTGCCCGTGGCAGGGCTGGAGCTGGAGGAGCTTTAGGGTCCCTTCCAACACAAACCACTCTGGGGTTCTGTGTTTAAATTGTGCTGCTGTGGGCTCTGATGGTGGGCTGTGAGGAGGTGGGCGGGCTCCTGATCCCTCAGAAGGAACATCACAGCCAAAGGGAAAACAGCAAATACCACTGCTTGCAAAGTTAACATGAAGTTCTCCCTTTGTGTTTCTCCAAGGTGTTTTTCATAATAAAAGATGTAATTATTTTAAAAACAGTTCCTTTGGGGACCACTCTGAGTTCTCACTTGGTTGACACCACTGAGTTTCAACACCTTTGCCTCCAAAGATGCTCCAGCAGCCTGGACAGCCCATCTGGAGAGGAGCTGGGCACCCTCCATTGAAAATAGAAGCCATTTAGCTCAAAACACAGCAAAGAACTTCAGTTCCTGAGGGCTCAGTGAGGTGACTGTGAATATTTCATGCCAGGCTGCTGCTCGTTCCAGGGTTGCTAATGGACCTGCTGCCGCGCTGGCGCAGGGCGAGCATTGGTCCTAGGGGGCTGCTTCCACTCGGGCTCCTCCTGTTAAGAGGCTCTCGAAGCTGCTTTGTTTCACTTGCACAAACCAAAAGGACAGAACAAGCCATATTAAGAAACAGAGAGGAAATCAATAGCCTCCTGCCAGCCAGGCATAGGTGCTTTCAGCTCTGGCAGGAAGCCCGTCAGCACCCCAGCCTGCGCGTCACCCGTGGATGAAGTCCCATGAAGGTGTCATCAGAGCTCCTGTGTCCCCACAGACTCAGTGCAGACCATCATCTCTTCACAAAGGGAACCTAGCCATGTCCCTGCATCCTTCCAGTCCTGCTCCAAAGGGTCCAGGAAAGTGGAGTTACCTCAGGGCTCCAAAATTGCCTTGATCCAAGTTGCCATCCAAATGACTTCTTTGCTGAGCAAGGGCTGCTTGTGTGACCCAAAAGAAAGGACGGGCAATGAACATCTTGTTGATGACCTCTCTCAGGTCTGAACCAGCCCATGCCAAATGGAGCATCCCTCCTCCTCCTGCTTCAGGGTGTGATGCTCACCAAAAGGCAGGGAAACAGGGCAAAAGCTGAAACCTTCCTTTGTTGAATTTTAGGGAAGAGAAGATTAAGGAGAGATGGAAGAACCCCCCCGCAGAGATGGCCACATCTGTAAGCAGATTGCCTTTGCCTTGGGGAAGAACTTAGGAGAGATCAGGGTCCCCTCTACACTGACACAATAGGACAAAACCCCTTAAAGCCATCAGTCTTGGAAGTAGTTCCCCATGCAGGTGATGACCAGGGTGATACCATACAGCACAAATGGCACAAGCAGGCCCAGAGAGGTTAATTTTGGACCCTGTGGGTCTCAGCCCCAGTGTGCTGGTGCTGGATGGGACCCAGAGCTGTTGAAGACCAGATCTGAGCCATGGAGTGAGAATTTCCCATCAGCCCAGACCTCCCTCCCTCCCCAGGGCGCATAAGGACTGCAAATAAGCCAGGGGGAGAAGCGGTTTGAGGATGAGTTCCCTCTTCCTGCCACATGGAGATGCTACAAGTAGGGGATGCAGCTGGCGGGGATGCTCTGTCTGGGAAGCACCGTCCCCATGGGCACGACGGCACCATGGGCATTGTGTCAGCTTCAGCCACGAGATGGCACTGCATGGCACGGCACAGAGTGCCACTGATCCCTGAGCTGGGCCAACTTATGGGGCATGCCAGCCCCATGGCCGTGCCAGATTGTGAGCCAAGCCAAACCATGGGTTGTGCCAAGCCATGACCTGTGCCAGATTGTGAACTGGGCCAAACCATGAGCTGAGCCAAACCATGAGTTGTGCCAGATTGTGAGCCAGGCCAAATCATCAGCTGTGCCAAAATGGGCCAAACCAGGTCATGAGCTGTGCCAAATCATGGATCATGCAGGATTCAAACCATGCCAAACTCTGTGCTGTGCCAACCTGCTCCAGCTTGGTCTCCAACCTTGCCATAGGGCCCTGGCTGCCCTCACCCTCGTGTCTCTGCTGCCCATTCCCTGCAGGGTCTCTCCTTGGAAGCATTGTGATACGTTGACAAATTCCTCAAAGAAAACCCCAAGGTTCTGGTCACTTTCCCAAAGGGTTTGGAGGAAATTCATCACTTTATGGCCACTCTCCAGCTGTGGGATTGGCTGGAGATGCCCATTGTGGTGACACTGACCCAGCCCCACAAGCATGACCCAGCCCCACAAGCGTGACCCAGCAGCTCTGGGCTCACTGTTCTTACTGATGACATGGGCAGAGGACAGGCACAGGGCTGCAGGTGACACAGAGAAGACACAAGGTGACATGCACAAGGCCATGTGGGCAGACAGTGTCAGAGCCCCATCTACTGCCCTCGGGACCAAGGTGTGCTCAGACCACACAACCGCCTCTCCTTGATCCATGGGGAATGCCACCGGCTCGCAGCATCCTCTTCCCATAATTTCTCTGCGTATTTACTATTTCTTTGTCTCCCACCCCCTCTTTTTGGGAAGAGACAGACTTCCCCGTTTCCATGGAAACCCTCCCCCTCTCCCCTCACTTCTTCAAAGAGGTTTTCATCCATTTCTTTCAAAAAAAGCTATTTTTAGCCCTGGCTTCCCCTTCTCCCCCTCCCCACCCTCCGCTCCCAGCTCACGCTTCCCTAGACAAGCAGCACCCACTGGGACTGTCACTGCTGCTGAGCACCCATGGGAGACACAGCAACATCCATGTGCCTTGTGACTTGGCCAGGGGAAAAGCAGCTTCAGTCCTTGCTCAAGTCCGTGGTCCACATCCTGGTGGTTCCCTTAACTTCATAGAATTGGGTTGGAAAGGACCTTAAAGCTCAGCCAGTTCCAATTCCCTGCCACAGGCAGGGACACCTTCCACTACAGCAGGTTGCTCCAAGCCCTGGGGTTGTGGAAATGTTGGTGTACAAAGGAAATGCTTCTCATCTTCAGGAAGGTCCTGAGTGCATCTGAAGTCCCCACCACTCTGCAGGCTGGGTCCTTGGGAACAACCGTCCTTGCAGCATCCTCTGTGATTCCACAATCACATGA
Organism: Psilopsiagon aurifrons; assembly: GCA_025447955.1. Taxonomy (NCBI): domain Eukaryota; kingdom Metazoa; phylum Chordata; class Aves; order Psittaciformes; family Psittacidae; genus Psilopsiagon; species Psilopsiagon aurifrons. The sequence goes on along the minus strand of JAOEHY010002353.1, from coordinate 13,275 downwards.
AGCCAAGGGAATATTTCCCTCCCTGCAATCACAAAGGGGACAGAGCCCCCGGTAGCCCTGACCTGAAGCTCAGGAGCTCTGCTCACACTGGCTCCTCTTTGGCACCATGTGGGACAAACACAGGTTGCCCAAATGCAGCCAAGAAAGCCACAAACAGCGGTCACCATCATCTGGGACAGGCAAGGAAAGCATGCCTCCCCCTTTGCAAAGCTCAGCATCTGCCACCCCCATATGGTGTTTATTGGTTGGTGTCTTCATCCCATCTCATTGCACTTTGACAATCAAGAGGTGGCTCAGGTGGTAACTCCTGAAGGGAGATGAATCTGCTTCCACCCTTCACAAACACAGGTAGGGCAGAAACCCTGCCTAAATCATTAGTGTCAGTGCTGCCTGCAGACAAGGGCGGGGAGATGCTGAACCTGGAGCAATGGTAGAAGAAATTCCAGAGTATATTAATAAATTCAATGCTAACAAATGGTCAGAACCAGGTGGTGATAAGTAAAGGAGATTTCTGGGGAGGATGATAACATCAGCAGTCCCATGGTTAAATATGACAGCAGAGGGATAGCCAATGACTCTTGCAGGAGGATGCCGTGCTTCACTGGTTGGAAACATAGAACCATAGGATGGGTTGGGTGCGAAAGGACCTTAAGAACCTCTAATTCCAATCCCATGCCATGGGCAGGGATACCTTCCACTAGAGCAAGTTGCTCCAAGCCCCATCCAACCTGGCCTTGAGCACTGCCAGGGATGGAATAAGAAGATCCTTTTGGATACCAACATCTGTTTGGTAGACAGGAAGCAAAGAATTAATATGAGGCCTCCTTAGCAAAGCAAGGTTTGCGGAGACAGGAAATAGCCAGTAAGAGCCTGACTCTGGGCTGGAAGAGCCACTCTACAGCATCCTGGAAAAGACACAGCTGGAAGAGCTGGATGCTTTGGCTTGGAAAGAAGGATACGACACAGGTCATTAAAATCCTGCATGGTGCTGAGGTGATTAATCAGTATTTCTTCATAACTCAGGAAGGAAACAGCACCCAGGGAGATTTCCAAGCAGCAGATTTCAAAGCAAAGAGTGAAGTATTTACTTTATAAGTAAAGCCACACTGTCCTCACATGGGGATGCCAAACATCAACCAAAAAGACGTCAGGAACCACCCCTTCAGCAGCCGAAATCCTCCAGCCCCTTGTTTTAAGATGAAGTTATGCATCACAAAGCCAGGTAGCACTAGTGTTCACTCCATGTGCAGCCCCAAACACCCAGCGCTGTGTTACTGCTGCAGTGGCATTTACCTACTGCTGTTTATATCCTCTGAGATGAAGCATGAAACATCTATCCTGCTGTCACACCATGCCACCCCGTGGCTGGCCTATACCCCATCACTTTCTGCACTCCCTTCAGCTCCTCCCTCCAAAAGCCAACAAGCTGGTAAATAAAATCCATCTCGGAGTTGACGAGCTGTTAGCACTGACTATGTTCAGTCCCTCTGCAGCTCTTTGGTACAATGTCTTCTCCGTCACCCCAGGTATGGGCTGGAAACCCTGCAAAACCCATAGGGTGTGGGTGTGCACCTCAAATCAAGGCTCACCCCTGGGTCTAGGTGATGGGTTGGGTGTGGGAACATCCCCCTCCACTCACCAGTGGTGCCATGAAAGGTGTCTCCTGCTCTTCAAGCAAACCTAGGTTGCATGTGGCAGATAACAGCCCCTGTGCCTGTCCTTCCTCCAGTCCTGTTGTGGTTGATGGTATTCACACCACCATCTGCATCTCAAATCTTGCAACATCTTGTTTTTCACGGGTGCTTAAGCAGCTCCCCAGTTAACCAGTGAACCGAAACCTGCAGCTGGAGGCACCACAACCCTAAGGGGGCCTGATACAGAAATCAAGGTCATAGCAGAGAGAAAAGCAACAAGAGCTGCTAAAACCCCTCTGCTGTGGCTCTGAGCCCCCCTGAACCAGAAAGGATCTCTCCTTCCAGTCCTAAACCTGCCCCTGCCACCACCAGCAGCACCACTCGGTCCCATCTAGCACAACCACTCTGAGATCATTTAGAAGTACTTGTGCTGAAGCTGATTTTACTCCTCATGGGCCACCCAGCACCCAGAGCATCCTCCCCAGCAGACCTGGTGCTCACGGCAAGTGTAGAAAGCAAAGAGACCAAACCCACACAAACCAGCCCCAGCACTCAGCACCTGGGATAATAGTCTGTGCTCCTTGCTCAAATCTCCCTTGCAGGATCCCAGGCTATGGAACACAGAACAGCAGCACTTGGATTTGCTATTCAAGCCATCTGACTGATCCAGATCCTGAACCAGATCCAGACTTCCCAAGGCTCAGGAGCCTCATCCCAAATCTCAGCTGGAGTTTGGGCTGACCCACGGCTCCACTCCATGATCTCCAGCTGCTTTCCCCAAACCAGGAATGTGTATCTTGCTTTGTAAACTGAATCTGCAAATACCAGCACAGGAATGAAACTGTGCACAGCTCCTGCTCATTCAAATCCCTCCAAATTCCTGACTTTTTTTCCCAATCTCACTATTTTTAAGACAACCAGTAACCTTAAAAACAACCTTTTGACATTATTTGGCCACATTCGCTTTTGGGTGAAGCTCAAAGATGTGGAACAAGGTTTTCAAATGAGCTTTGAACCTTATTCTACAAGATGAGGAGGAATGGGTCAGCACTGAAGTAGGCACCTCTGCTTGCACTTGCTTTGCCAAAGCATTGCCAGTGACATCCCCTTTTCTGACACAACACCCCCTTGTAAAGGAGTAAGTTTTACTCTAAAGAATGACAATAATTTCAGCTTATTTCAACCTGGAAAATGAGTTCAGCCAAAAGATGCATCTCAACCCTCATTCTTGCGCCATCCTTTGCACCCCCAACCTCTCCCCTCTACCCTGTTTCAGTTTCAAACACCACATGCTGTGTTTCAGTCATTTTATTGAACTTTGCGTATGAAAGAACAGTTTCAAGTTCTAATGAAAGAAAAAGAAAAACAAACAAAAAAAAAACACATAAAAAACCCCAATTCAACATCAAGTAAAAAAATCACACAACCAAATATAAAGAAATCACTTTTTTGACCAGTACCTGAACACAAGGCCCACACCACAGTGGAGGTCACCAGGACAATGGGATGCAGCAGCTTGTTTTAGCATCAGACTGGTACCAAAGGAACACATTTAAACAATTGCAACACAGCAAACACTGGCAAAACCAGAGTTTAAAATGAACTCAGAGTAACAAGACCAAACTTTACATCTCCAGTCCTAAATTGCATCATTTCTGTGGCACCTATTAGCCAAGATTTAGCCTTCTCTAGTAGAGAAGGCTTTAGCTTTTCAGGCTGATATATTGAATTTCACAAGGCAACATTTCATTGCTCAAATACACGTAACGTGTTCCAGTTGAAACAGCCATGGAAACAGTTCAGTGTTACCCATATGAAGGAGGGGAAGCAAAGTCAAAATTATATCCAGCCACCTCAATCCCTGGAAGATCCCATGAAACTAAATTGAATAGTAAAGGATGGGAAATTAAGAAACATGAGCTGCTCCTCTGTTGGAGGTCAATGGTTGATGCAACGTCTCCCATTTGCAATGTGTTGGGACCTCAGGTGATGAATTAAGATGCTAAATTCAGCTGTGGGAATGTCTGACCTTCAGCAGTGAAGGTGATTTTCCTGCCAGACCTGAATAACTAAGTCCCTTTCCAATATGCTAATGGCAGCACAAGGGACATGGTAGCAAACCCATCATTTTGCATTAAAACTGCCCCATTTCAAGCACTGTTTTCCTGGCTACATTTCCCCTTAATACCATTTACTTGCAAGTCCTGCTCTCTCAATGATCTGGCATTGCCAGATACATTGCCTCTCTGAAATCATCCTCAAGAACAGGAGTGACATTTAAAACACAGCATAAGTGGCCTGGCCTTGCAGTGGTCAGAGAGGTGATGTGTTATGCAAACAGGAGGTGACAGCAGCATCTTGGGCCATTCCATTAAAGATGCACTGACAATGGCATCTTGGGGAAAGCAAAAGGAAAAAGTGAAAACCAAGCATAATTTACCTGATCGGAGGTTGATAGATGAAAAAATGGGGATTATCATAGAATCCCAGACTGGTTTGGGCTGGGAGGGACCTTAAAGCTCATCCAGGTCCAACCACTGCCACTATCAGGGACACCTTCCATTAAAGCAGATTGCTCCAAGCCCCTGTGTCCAGACTGGCCTTGAACACTGTCGGGGATGGGGAAGCCACAGCTGTTCTGGGCAAGAGATGTGCACTTGAATTCAAACCCCTGTCAGAACACATCCACATGTGTGCACTCCTTAAGCCTCCAGCATTCTCAGTATATAATATATATTATACATTATAATATATAATAAAAATATATTATTTTGCAGTTTTTTTGCCAACATCTGTGGACAGAGGGGGAGGCCAGGACGGGTCTGCAGGAATCCTGACTTTTACCCCCAAATCCAGCAAAGCAGGCTCACAGTATTTCATATGTTGTCCCTGAAGCCTCTTCCAACTAAGCCCCATCCCTCCAGCTGCATCCACTGAGTCTTTGTCAGTGCTCTCAAACACTTTCTGAGATGTTTTGCTTTCTAATTTCACTGTCTTCTCCAAACACCTTCACACTTGTTCCTACAACACTTGGCTTTACATGATCCTGTACAAGCCCAGCTCCCTAGATCTGCGTTTCCTGCCTATCCACCAGGACGGACCCAAAGGCAGAGCTCTCATCACTTTAATTGCACCCTGAAATGAAGAGCTGGGAGTGATGGTGTACAGAACTTGCTGGAGATGGCAGCTGTGCTGGGCACAGAGGAGGAACATCTACGTGTTCAGCGTCTAAAGAGCACGTCTGATGCTCAGCATCTCAGAGCACGTCTTTGAAGGGCTATGAATAAAGATGAGCAGCCTGCCTGCCTTCAGATGATTATGGGAATCAAAGCATGCTGGGGTTTGGATCTTCTCTTGATGTCAGCCACCATTCAGTTGCTCTCTATTTTGTTTTTTAATCGACTGGATACATTTTTAATTTGCCTTCCCTTGCCAAATCCAGCCCTGTGTTCCAAAGGACATTTCAACACATCTGCCCCCATACGATCATTATCTTTAAGACACACAAGGCAAGCCAGAGTCATGGCAACACATTAATGTACTGGACTGACAAGTAAAGACTATCAAATTCTCAATTAATCTGAAATAGCACATTAACAGTTAGCTGGCTCAGCCACCAAGCAAAAGAAACCCAACAGCATGGAGCAAAGTGGTCAAGGCCAGTATGTACAACACCAACAAGAGGTGGAGATTTGGCAAGATCAGCATCTGTGGGAGATGTCCATGGGGTGGGTTTGGTGCTGGTTGGGAGGACCAGAGCAGTGTATGGCCAACATACGTTCTGTTGGGAGAAACCAACCCAAATGGGTGAAGGGATCCGGTATTTCCCACCACTTTGCTCATCAAAATATGCTCTTGAACCATAACAGAGAGATGCTTTAACAAAGTGGCTGTTGCAAACAGAGGCATAGTTATGTTACACACACACAAGCCATAAAAAAGCTCTGTAACACTGGTGAAAAATAAAGATCACTTTAGTACCGGTACATTCTGTCCCCCGTTTTAAGGGCTACTAGATCATGTTCCAAAAGAAACTAAATTTAACACCTTTGGGACCAGGGCTTCCCAAGATCCAGGTCTGTGTTGTGAAACAGAAAGTCAGTCCTTCTCCTGTTAATGTGCGATTCCCACTGTGGGCAACCCAGGACTGTCTGCAGGGCTGTGGGGGGACACTGACTCAGACCTTCGGTAGGTCCTTTGGCTGCTTGCAGCCCCAGAATCACCAGCACGGTAGAAAAGTGCTTTCTGGGTCAGCCCCTTGAGATTTCAGAGTTGCTAAAGGCTTTGTTCAATCACCTTTGCAGCCTCCAGAGCACGCTACAAACCCATAATGATGCAGGGAATGCTACAAACAGATCTATTTCACAGACTCTTAGTGGTTTTGGAGATGAGATCTCCCCAGAAATCCCAGCCCCATCTCTCCCAGCCTGCTGGCAGCTCCATCCAAGGTAATGGGGAAAAGACCACTGCTCAGTTATTTGGGGTGATGGAAACAGGCTCAGCCCTCACTCCCCAAATACCAGTGACCTTTTCTGGTCTGTTTTAAAGGGGCTTTTTAAGGTTTCAGACTTTTTATGGTCTGAGCATTAATTATGGTGCTCAGAAATTCTGATGAAAGATGAAGATCACTTTAGTACTGGTACATTCTACCCTGCATCTGCAGGATGAGACAGCCCCGGGGGGAGCACAGGTTCCAAATCAGGGGATGGGATGGATGCCTGGGAGGTGGGTTTTGGCTGTGCCATGTGAAGACGCAGTTGATCACAAAGGAAAAAGCTCTTTAAGCCCATCCCCAGGCTGCAGCAGTGCCATGGTTACTGCCAGATCCTGAGGGATTTGCAGGCAGAGCTGGAGGATCCCATGGAGGAGTTCCATTTCCCTTCCCCCCCTGTCGGCTGCCTCGGGGCAGGGCATTTTCAGATGTGAAGTTAATGAGAGCCACCATCCCAATTAGCTTTGATTTGTGCAGATGCCTTTCACACCAGATTGATTTCACACCATAGGATGCTTCACCTCCATGAATCCCCGGCATCCCTCTGTCAAGCCTTGGCATGCCCAGCAAATCCCTGAAGGATCAGAGGTCTGCTGCTTGTGCTCTTCCAGCAGCCCTGGTTCCCAACCCACCTACCTCTGCACCTTGTGCTGCAAAACCCATGGTAAAACCAAGTGCCAGCAGCACCAGCCATTTCCAAGTCATTGAACCACAGCTCCAGTGACCATAGGATTTCTACCATGCTGGGACTAAATGCAAACAAGTCCGAGGAGCAATGTCCCACCAGAGGCCAGATCCATATTTGTTCTTCATTCCCCAAGGTGAGCAACCCAGCTTTGACTAAAACTGGTGGGATTTCACTTTTGTTTCTTCTGCCAGTATTTCAGCCTGTTCTCCCCAGCCTGTACCTATGCAGAGCCCAGGAAGCTTTAGTCTTTGGGTCCCCCAAACCGTGCTCCCAGGAACAAGGTCTTTCTCCATCACTAACAACACATCTGCCACCACAGAAGGAAGAACCCAAGCCAAGAAATTATCCATGTTTAAACAGCAAACAAAACAAATGTATCCTCAGAAAAGCCAACACATTCCTTTACGAACCACATCATTTCCCCACTGTGAAGGGAATTTCTCAATCCTCATTTCAACTGAAGTTTGCACTGGGGACAGCCAGAAAGGAGGATGCTGAACTGCAGATAGGTCTGGAGCAATCCCAGCCCTGAACGGTGCCTCAGAAACCCTCTTGGTTCATCTTCAAAGGTCTTCCGCAAGGAGAAACACATGGTGCAGACAGCTGGTTGCTTTGCCATGAATATTCCCTTGAGTTTTCCCATTTCAGAGCCTTTCTTCTATATAGGTTGTTTATTTTTAAGTGCATCTTTGCTTGAGTTGTACCTTGAAGCATCCCACATGTGTCTCCCGTGAATGTTTCCCATCTCCTGCCGAGAATCTGGTTTGAAATACAGGTAAACAGATCTGCTCAGTGAAGGATCCAGGTTGTGGTGCTGCTCTCCAGTCAAGAGTGGTCCTTGCTCCACTTTCAAGGTCCCCAGTAGGGACTTCAAGGCTTGTCCTTGGACATGGGCCCAAAGCAATCAGTGACATGAATTCAAGAGTCTGCTTCACATGCCTATTGGTTTTGTCTCCCGTTACCTCCCCCTGGGCATCCCCTGCTTCAGAGCAAGCTCCCGCTCACTTTCCTTGGTCCAGTCCAAATTAACATTCCCCAGATCATTCCTGGTGACTTATTGCAATGCAGACACAGAGGCTCCCGGGCTCACCTGAGTCTCACAACAATGCTGTTTTATCACCTTGCTCCTTCAACAAAGTATGTGCCAGGTGGGTTTTTAGTCTCATAGCTGGGATGGAGGCAGCATGCAGAGGTGGATGAGGCTGGAGCAAGGACAGGGAGCCATCAGGAGAAACCATCAACCCCTTTGCCGTTCGCATTTATGCCTTTTCAGACCATTTATCCCTTTGCAAACCATCTATCCCATTGCACTGGGATAATCTTTACCCATATGGTCCTAGGAAATGGATCTAGGTCCTAGGAAATGCAGTGAGGTTATAGAAACCGCAGGTTTAACAGCTTCACAGTCCAGTGTGGCAACCCACAGCTCTTAACCTGCCACAGAAAAGACCTTGGCATGCAAAATGAAACAGCAACAGCAAAGGAATAATGGGCTTCCTGTTTATTATAGTATTAGAGAGACAATACTATAATAATCCCTCAGGATTGAAGTACCATGGAAAAGAGGGGCATATGGGCTCTCATGAAATTCAGAGGCACAACCAGTCAGGATCAGGTTTTTATACCCTTTCCACCCCTGGAGATTGGACTTTTCCTTAGCTTTTCATGGAGGAATCCTGAAAGCAAGGCACAACTTGTTGACTGTTCCATTTTCCTCAGAATGAGTGGAGATCTTCCTTTCTTAATGAGGACTTACAATAAATCACAACCTTTGGTACAGCACATACCTACTCATAAAGAGCATTTACAGGAAAGTCAGGAAAATGGAACAGGAATTATTCACATCCCAGTGATGAAAACAGCCCGTGGCCTTCCACAGGGAACAGTGAGAGCGACTGAACTTCCCCCATTTCCCTCCCACCCCAAGCAAAACACTTGGACTGCTTATTAGCAGCTCTGGTTAATATTTCCTTTTGGGTTGCTTCATCTTTCAAGAGATATTTTTAAATTCTTTAAAAAAAAAGACTAAAATAATGTCCAAATGGTTTCCACCTCCCTCCTCCTCCTTCCTGGCTTTGTTCAGTCTCATTATATTGCACATGGTTTGAAGATAATCTTCTGGTTGCAAAGATGTTCCCTTCCACATAATGCACTTGTTAGAAAACCCAGATAACGTGGGAGATATTTCATAGATGAAATATGAAATGGGTTTCACTGGGGAGGACAGATCTTCTGTCAGTCGAATCCACAGCAGCATCAGTCACTGTGTCCAGAATATTCGCCATCTCCTTGGAGACATTTGATTTCTCAACACAGTCTTGAAGGACTTAAGTTTGAAGCTTCTTCTGTTATCTGTTGGGCAGAGCAAAGAACCACTTTAATGCACAGCCTGGTCTGGAAAACAAGCAGCAACTGATCATCCTTTTCCCTAGGTAATGCAGAAGAGATGTTGCACATTGATCCCCTCCAACAACTTCCTATCTTCATTCCCCACAAATAAAGATCTGCTCATTAGAATTCTTTGGCAGACTAAAAACACCACAGTCAAAGGGAGCTAAAGATAGAAAAAAAGATTCATTAAATATATTCTGGCTCTTAACTATTATCTCACATTAATGGCAAGTTCCAAATCCAGAATAATTAGAGCAAAGTGGGTTTTCCTCATCATGTTTTTGTCTTAATCAAGCTGGGTTTGTTCCAACCTGATATGATTCACATGATATTAAGCAACTGGTTGATCTCACAGTGAAGGTGCTCCCACAGAGCTCGAACCTGAGACCCCATTTTGATGCAGGGATAGAGAGTTCTAGCAAAGGGCAACAAAAAAATCCCCCAACCTCTGCTGCTGAGCCCTTGCAGCGCATGAATCCACCTGACACTGCATCAGGTCTGCTTTGAAGCCTAATAACTCTCATGAAGAGAAGGCTCAGGGGGGACCTGATCGCTCCCAACAACTGCCTGAGAGGAGGATGGAGCCAGGAGGGGGCTGAGCTCTGCTCCCAAGGAACAAGGGATGGGACAAGAGGA
>JAOEHY010002350.1:0-27060 GCA_025447955.1 Psilopsiagon aurifrons | reverse complement strand
CCCCCCAGGATGTCTAATCCCAGTAAACTGTGGTGATTCACAGTTACATCTTAGAAGTTTTGTTCTCTGAACTTATCTTCCTTTCTGAAAGGAAATTAAAGAAAAAAATTAGGCTCTGAAACCAATAAGGTGGACTGATAATGGCCAGTTTAGATGAAACTGCCTTCTCTGGAGGTCTGGAGAGGTTAATTACAAAATTAGTTGTATTGAGCTCAGCCTAATATCAGCTGTACCATATCATTTATTTTCATTCCTTATTGGTATATATCTAATTAATGCTTTCAGTTTATAACTCTCTTTTATATTAATCTCTTTTTTGCATATGTCTTACCTAGATTTATACCTCACCGCAGCAGAGTAATTTACTTGCAAGATGTAGCTGGTTAGGTAAAATGTGCAATGGACTTCCTTCCTTTCCACAGCCATCCTGTGTGGATAGAGGTGTGAATGTGTGCTGGTTGTTGAAAAAGATATAAACAGAAATACGTGTTTTCCAGGCTGCAGTAGTTCCCATGCATTGCGAACTGAACTTTGGATATCTACCTGTCTCCTTCTATAGGGTTCGATACCTATTTCACCTCTCGCACCTTGGAAAATAACAGAAGGAACGTGTGGTTTGCAGAGTACTGGGAGGAGAACTTCAACTGCAAGTTAACCATCAGTGGGTCAAAGAAGGAAGACACAGACCGTAAATGCACAGGTAAGTTAATTCGCTTCACCCTCCTTGTGCTGGTGACGTGAGCTGTAGTGGAATGGGTGCGTGACTGATGTAAGGAAGCTTGGCTAGAGGCAGATTGGAGAAATAAATTGTGGTTTTGTAGGTAGTAGAGAAAATGGAACAGCAGCATCTGCCTTGCAGTACAAAAGAAGTAGATGAGACACAGCAAAAAATACATTCTTCTATTTCTTCCTTTTTCTGGCTGTCCATCCAGCAGGAAAATCAGTATTGTCTGTGGAACACAGACATGCTTTTGATTGAGTACAGGGTGGCTTGAGGGTTTTTTTGTTTGCTTTTGATGGGAAAATATTTCTACAACTTGTGCCTTGTCACCCACTTGCAGATCACAAATTGGCCACCTCCTATGACTGCTCATGGTCCTGTACTAGCTGTGTGCATCTGAATTGAACTTTTGGAGGAAATGCACCTGTAAGAAAGTAGTAGTGCAGGGTGAGATGTTTTCATTTTAGCTAGCATAAAATTGTTACTCAGATTCTTGTTCTCACTAATGTTGTTTAAGAAATTGGGGTTAAATAATTAATTTTGCAACCTTAATTAGGTAAATTTCAGTCTGTCGTTGTGACTGAAGTTCATGATGTTTAGTAGTGTCTTGTTTGGCCTCTCATTTTCTGGTGGCTGACATATTCACTCCTTTTTTCCTTGTATGAGGTACTGCCACCATTTGAAAGATCATATTTTTCCAGGAATTCCTGTTTCTGGTCACAGGAAGACTCGGGGACTTATTTTTAGTACAGAGATGCCCAAGGGTGATTTCATTTTTAACTGAGTTACACATTTCTTAGCACAACCATCTTAATGACACTGATGCGTTCTTGGAGTTATCCGAGACTGACCAAGTGCTACCATAGGGATAACAGCAGCGTTGCCAGTTTAATGATCTTGTGCTGATTGAAGGTACCTAGGGTACTTGTCTTGAAAAGTACTTCTAAAACTCCAAAACGTGGTGAGTCTGCCCTCAGACTGCCAGGTCCTTGATGAGCTGGTTTTTGTGATGTGAATGTCTGTAGTGCAGAGTTGGGCATTTGCTCAGGGCTTGAAAGGCAGCAGAGAAGCTTTGACCAGAACATTTATCCCATGATACTGATGGTAAGGCCAAGAACACTGTCTGGCATCTGCCTTGCCTTTGCCTTCCTTTGCCTTTCCTTCTCTCTCGTTTTAATTATTCATGACAGCAATTTTAATGTGTTACATTGAATAATTGCCTTGAATTTTGATCAGAGGAAATTCGTTCATAGGGAGGATATGTTTCACTTTGAAAATTGATGAAAACTTTCCATATTTCATATCATCTGCTTTTGGTTTCAATTCATGGATGGGAGTAGGAGTGTTGTTCATAGAAACAGTGCAGTTACCACTGGGAATACACTGCTGTTAAATTTGGCATTTGGAATATCCCCTGAAAGCTGGAATTGGACTAAAAATTACTGAAAGATCTTTGGGATAATTTCTGAAAGTGTCTTCTCACCCTTATTGTTTATGCCATTATTTTATTACAGTTGCTCACAGACTGTGCTTTCTGATGTGAGCATAAAATGGTGTTCTGCTTTCGCTCAGCAAAGACTCAGCAGAAACATTTGTTTCCAATGGCTAACTTAGCCTATCGAACTGAAATGCGGCATTATAGCTTGATATTGTACCAAATGACATGCCCTGACATCTTCCTTCCTTCTTCTACAAACTGAAGTAAATTGTGCATCAGAAAAAGCATTAGTTTTGAATTACATGGCTAGTATGAGAGTCGTAATGTCTCACTGATGTAATAATATTATGAATGATCATCATCATTATTTTAAAATTTGATTGGTAATTTGTAATGCAGCAAGGTAGTAGGCTACAGGCCATCGGTTCCTGACAGCAATAGAGCTCCCGAGCACCGGCGTGAGGTGTGGGAGCTCCTGCTCTAAATCAATCTGCTTGCACATAGCAGGGAGCTGTGTTTGTGGAACACAGGCTGCGACCATGAAGAGGAGCTTCGCCAAGAAGGACCCTGCAGGCAGTTTACCTTTTTGTATTACAACTTTCTTAAATACCTCTACATGCACAACTTCTGCCTTAATGAAATTTGTATTTATTTAAACATAAAAAATTTCCCTAACTGGGGAAAAATGTTCTTTTACAGGAAAGGATTAATGAAGAAAATAACTATCTTTGCAGAAGAAAGCAGCACTGTTTCACAGCTGTGATTTTGCAAAGGAATCCATGCTGAATGCTCTGTTCACATTACATTGCATGCAGAGGTGGGATCTGGGCTTTGTGAGCTCAACTGAAGATAATTTCCTGTACAAAACCATATTGCAATAACATTACTCGTGCCATGAGATTTGGGGATTTAGAATTAACAGATGATAAAACAAGCTTTTTTGTGTTGTCATGAACCAGGTTTTTTACAAGTTTCAAAGTGATTATTGACATCAAATATACAGTGCTGACTATTTAATAGTATTATACTGTGCCACCTCTGTGCGGACAACCACAGTGTGGCTGCAGGTCATTCTGCTGATGCAGCCATCAGCATAGGTACCAGATAGGTGCTCCTGCTGCTAACAGGAATGTCTCCACCTGAGGGTATGGAATATTGCCTGTGCCATCAGAAGCACCTGCACTCATCTGTGGCAGAAAGAGGTGTATGCCAGAGAGAAATACAAGCGCTTGGAATACACAGACGCATCTGGTGCACCCAGAGCACCTGCATTTTAATGGCAGGTACCACTACCTGCAGAGGAAATTGCAACACTTGACTGGTTTCCCTTATTAAACATAGCTTTTAATTCAGATAGCTTTACACTCAAAGAGACTTAATGAAGTGATATGAAGGTGATGTCACCTTGGATGTCATTTATCAGAATGTAGATTACTCGGAGAGCTTTTCTAATTACTTGCAAGTGTAATCAGTCTAAAGGCACAGCCCCGATGATGGTTCAGACAATGACTTGCTCTAAAGTAAATGCTGTGAGAATACTGTCTGCAAGATGAAGTGACAGAAATTCAGCAAAAGGCTTCATAGAAGTGGGACAGTTGTGTTTAGAATTTAAATTGAAACAAGAAAAAATGCCTCAGAGGGACCCAGATTCACCTTCCCAGGCAGTGTGTAGGCAGACACAGTGTCAAAACTCTGAATTTTCTTGGTCACTGTGCAATGAGCAGCATTGCCTCCAGCCTCGTTGTGACCAAATTCACATGCCATGCTACACATGGAGCAAACTCCTAAACCTGCCCATCCTGGGGCATCTCTCAGCCCTGCCTTTGTGTTGGGTTTTCATGGAAGGCTAGAGGAAGAGAAAGGAGGCTTTGGAGGAGGGTGATGCTGGGAAGGGGCTTGCTCCATCAGCAGGATTTTACTGGGCAAAGATTTAGTGTCTCAGAGAGGCCAAATCACTGTCAAATGTAAGGGGCATCGATTATGAAAGGCTACTTTAAGGACTGAGTTTCTATCTGAAAATGTTACAAGGAAGGATTGAAAGACCCAGGTGTCTTGGGTAAAAGTGATAATAATTAAAAAGCCATCAATTTGAATGTGTATATATCCCCGCACAGTTGCTTCTGAAGCTAGGGAGAGAATACCTCTTGCCAAAGTGCATCAGAGACTGTGCGAGATCATCAGTAAATGCCTTGCTTATCAGCCTGCTTTGGATGCAACTGTTGTTTACTGAGGGAAGAAGGGATCAGATTTCCATTTAGTAATGAAAAGGGTTAAAGTAGAAAAGGAATAGTTAGATGTTTACACTTTACTGTAAAGTTGTGTGGCATTTACCATACATCTGTCAGAAACTCCTGTAAATGCTTTTTCTATGAGGGGATTTACCCTTTGAAGAGGAAGAAGCAATACAAAGTACTGAGAGCTGCATTTGGTCTGGGTTTTCTCCAAACAAAAAACGTATCTGAGAAATATATCAGTGCACCCAAAATGATGGAAGCCCAACTCTGGATACCTGACGTGTTACCCTCAGTGTGGTATTGTACTGTGTTTCATGGCCATGGAAAATGGGGATGGGAGAAAACAGAAAATTTTGTCAAACCACTTTGTTATCTGTGGTTTGGTTTAAAAGTATACCAAAAAGTGGGATTTGGTAGGTTTTGGAGGTTTTGGTTTTTAGGTTTTTTGGGGTTTTTTTTGAGTATAAGGAAGCTAGTAGCAGTATTCTGTGTGTATTTCACCGGCAGTCAAGATGGCTTGTTCTATGAAGCCATATGTTAGGGGAAGACGAATAATGAGAAACAAAAGATGTAGCAAATAGCAGAGCCTGAGGATATCCGATTATTATTTATAATTTGACTACAAAGAGTGATCCAGCGCACAAATAGATTAACAAAGTGCAATTTACTATGGAAAGGAAAATAGTTTTCAAAAGGCCATCAAAATTCCTCATCTTGGGGAAAAAATAAATTGCCTAAGATGTTTCAAGCAACTTACTGGCAGATGGCCAACATCTAAAGCATTTTTTAAACAAATGCCAGGAGCCGTGGTGTGCGTGATTCACTTTTTATGAGAGCAGCTTCATGGTCTTCATCAGGATGAATATCTGTTGGACTTGAGGGTGTCAGAAGCCTTTAACTGTTCACAGTGCCTTAAAAATCGTGTCAGGGAGAGCGGTGAAGTTTAGACTGCTTTCCACTGATGGTGTCAAGGACTGTGAGTGCTGAAGGTGCTCCATCTCCAGCATTGCTCAAGGTTCAGGATGGCAGGTTTATACAAACAAATGTTTGCTGTCACTAGAATGCCAGGGCGTAATCAAAGCTCCATTAGAACACTGCTGGCATTTGCAGGGAGCAGCACAGGACTACATTGGTGGTTGCTCCCAGCTCTTCTTAGCGCCCTCTTCCTATTCATGGTAAGGCTTGTGGATAACGCTGGATCTGGGTCCTACAACAAATATCCAAGAGTTCTTCAGAAATTCATAAAAAGCAGGTTTAGTAGAATCCAAACCATCCACAGTACATTTTTATTTTGTCTGAGAATCTGCAGCTTGAGAAAACATTCTGTCCATTGTAGCAGGTGTGCTGAACATGATAAGCGTGCCTTGAATTGCCTTCCCAAGGCTACACGGGGCTGAGCAGTTTGGTCAGCTCGCTTTAGATAGCAGGCAATTTTCTGTGCATCACGGTAACTTTTTTCTGCAGCTACATAAAAGTGGGGGAACCTTATTATTCCATGTGTAACACAAAGACAAGTTGACTGACTTGTAAGTTCTGTGTCTGAGCAGCCAGGACTGTGGAGGTCCAGACTTTTTGCTGTCCCTCTTTTGCCTCTCACTGTTTTATTTTTTTAACTCCATCTTTCCCTCCCCTTTCTTCCACCGCAAATCTTGGTCAATGACAGTAGGTCTTTCTACTTGACCTTTTGTTAATGCCTACTGTCATCATCTGTAAGCAGTCCTGCCTAGGCAGTAGTCCTAAACTGTATTGTAGTCCTAACGAATGCTTAGTCAAGTTACTGAAATACAGAAATATTTAAAGTAAAGCTGGTTGTCATCAATCCTGTATAAAAATTGTTTAACAATTTCCTTATGTCTCCGTATATTTTCTTATGTTTCCGTATGAAGACAGGCTGAGAAAGTTGGGGCTGTTCAGCCTGCAGAAGAGAGGGCTGTGTGGAGACCTCATAGCAGCCTTCCAGTATCTGAAGGGGGCTTATAAGGATGCTGAACTCTTCATTAGGGACTGTAATGATGGGAAAAAACAGGGAAGTTTAGATTGGATATGAGGAAGATGTTCTTTACCGTAAGGGTGGTGAGGCACTGGAATGGGTTGCCCAGGGAAGTTGTGAATGCTCCCTCCTTCACGGTGTTCAAGGCCGGTTTGGACAGACCCTTGAGGGGCATGGTTTAGTGGGAGGTGTCCCTGCCCATGGCAGGGGGGTTGGAACTGGATGATCTTAAGGTCCTTTCCAACCCTAACTATTCTAAGATTCTATGTCAAATACTGGCCTTGTATACCTTTCTCAGCTGCCACGGGTCACAGCAAGATTTGCATGCCTGTATCTCAGGGTGGACATTGCCCAGGATTTTATGGTGTGTGATTGATGACATAGGCACAAGCAAAAAAGGTTTTGGTTAGCTCTTGTTACAGAGATTGCTCTTCACATTTTCTCCTCCAAGCTCCAAGGTATGGAACAAAATGCATGTTAATGTGTGTGTGTGAAGGTGTCTGTTGTTTCAGCGCAGAAAGGCTAAAGCCTAAAATTTATCTTCTTTTGCTTGCCCTGCAAGCTGTGAATAAGGTTAAAGGGCAGACCAGGAGGGGAAATTTATCTTTTCAATTACATTCTGTGCTCTGATGCAGGTAAATAAGTGGCTGGGGTAATTGTTTTCCATCTTTGCTAGTATAGCTTGCTGCTTCCTCCCTCCTTTCTCAGGACACCTCTTGCTAGGGAGTGGCTGATCTATATTTTTTAACATGTTTCTGTTGACAGCTTCTGCTTTTTCTTCTCTTTATTGTGACACTTGTCTTTCCAGTAGTGTGTGAACTTGGTCACAGTCAGGCTTTTTTCAAATTATGATGTTCAAAGGGGGAAAAATATTCAAGGCACATCTCATGAATGAAGCAGTATGCTCTCCAATAAACTGCTTGTTACCAGTCCAGTTCACCTTTGGTTGGCTCCTTCAACTTTTCTGAGCCAAGATCGCTGTAGCCACAGCTCAGAAATGCTAAGATTTTTGTGAAGATTTATGGTAAGCAAACCATACATCTTAGTTTTGACTTACATACATGCATACATACATAGTTTTGACTTATATATGAAATCCAGGATTTCAGTTCTCTATTCTTTTACTAGGTTGCATTGCATCTTATTTTGTCAATACTTCAACAATCTTCAGACTGCCAACACATCCCATACTAACACCCATGAGAAAAAAGAAAATCAACTTTTTTGTCTGAAAAATGTGACGTGCGCAAGTTTAGGTGCAAGTAATCCATGTTAAGCACTAGCTTGCAAGTTGACTGCCTATGTGTAACTCTTTCTAAGCAAAATGTTTTCCGTATAATATTGAATTTTCCAAGTATGCATTACAGTTTAATGACTGCTATGCTTTGATTTCAAAAAGTGAATCTCATTTAGCATCATGGTAACTCACAATATATGTACACCTGAAATTCCTGAAAGAATCATGCAATGTTTAGTTTTATGTATGTCTAAACTCTATTGTCTTTCAGAAATACATTTCTTAAAATCGCTTAGATTTCTAGATTGCCAAGGTGAATTGCCAACAAATCCCTATGTTTCAAATGACTGTCTTGCTATTTACATACATATTCCTGTATTTGCAAACTGCATTTTCAACCAAGTGCTCAAATACAAAGATAGCTCCAGTTTAGGCCTTCTAGTCTTTAAAAAGTGCTTTTTCTACACTTTTGCTTGATCACCGTCTTCGCTGACAGTTATTGCTACAGGAAGCTTGCTTTATTTACAGGTTAGCAATATAAAGCTGTAAAGTGTCTGAGTTACACTGGTGCTGGCTAACCTGGTGCTGATTTATTTATTTATGAGTGTAGTACTTCAGCACTGAATGCAATTGCATGTTTTAGTAAGAATGTTGAATGCACAGAAAACATCTCAGGTAAAAAAATTAGGTCAGTTTTCTAATCTAAAATCTACCCTGCTGTACACATGCACACCTGAGAAGAGACACTGTTACGGTAGCTTGAATTAGTGTAATTGAGGAAAAAAAAATCATTGTCTGAGAGATGGAAGTGGATGTAGCTTCACAAAACTCAATGCATTCCTGGAAGCGTTCTGTAAACTGCTGAGGAATTATCATTGTTATTGTTATCACCATCATTATGATGTAATATTGATATTAGTGATATTGCAGTAACAAATTTTCAGTAGGACTTTCATGAGCAGTGTGCAAATGAGCTCTATGCTCATTTTGTTTTTTACTATGATACTTCTGAGTGAAGATTAGTTACAGTACAGGGATATTTTTTTTTGTCTTCTTAAATGAGGAATACAATGTAAGGCATTGTGAGAACCTGGTTTCCTAAGTTTGATTGGAGAGTGTTAGCTTATTGGGTTTAAAGCTGCCTATATCTGCTTTCTGAGGGTTTCAGTGATGTTGCTAGAGTCACTAAGTACAGCTGTATCTCTGCATATCTGCTGCTGCAGATGTCTGACTGTGGGTCAAGTGTATCTCAACATAGGAAAAAAAAGGCTTTCTAGTTAAAAAAGTCTTCCCTGCTTGTTACTGACAGAACAGTTGGCCTGACTTCCAAATTTGTTGCGCAGTATGAATTTATCTCTCTTCATCAGAGTCGCAGGAGGCTGTAGAGCTGTGCTGACACTGCAGGTTGCAAAGGGGATTAGGCAGAGTTCTCTTTAGCCATTAGAAGAGGCAGAAATTATGTCCTAGCACAAAAGGATGTTTTTGTGTGGTTAGCAGTAGAAACTTGAAAGTTCATCTGCTTTCCCAAAGAATCATAGCATCATGGAATCATAGAATAGTTAGGGCAGGAAAGGACCCTAAGATCATTCAGTTCCAACCCCCCTGCCATGGGCAGGGACACCTCCCACTAAACCATATCACCCAAGGCTATGTCCTACCTGGCCTTGAACACCGCCAGGGAGGGAGCATTCACAACTTCCCTGGGCAACCCATTCCAGTGCCTCAGCACCCTTACAGTGAAGAACTTCTTCCACAAGGATTGAATTGATGGGTTTGGGATAATGGCTTGTGTCTATAATGAGATCTTCTGAATTAGGATGGCCTGGATAGATGACTGTAACTACATGGCTGTGTTATTGAATCTTGCATTTCTTTGTAAAATGACAATACATGGATTATATTGCAAAGAGAGCTGATTGTCATACTCTACTTGTTTAAATTACAATATTTACTCTGGCATATTGTTAGTTTTTCTGAAGCTGTGGTACTCAGCTACTTTCAAATAAAGAGCTTGTTTGGAGAAGCCTTCAGACTTTGCACCTCCTTGTGTGTACAGTAATGTCTATATCATGAGCGAATATCCAAGGAGTAATAGCTCTGCTCTTTTTTTGGAGAACCCTGGACGTAGATACTTGTCTATTAAAGATGAATCCACTTGTTTTGCGCTCTTGTGAATGTTTCTGGAGTACCACAAGTACAGCCGTTGCAGCTGCACAGGCTGAGCATTCTGTGTGTAGCTGAAGGGAATCTTCAGTGTCATTATGAAATAGCATGTATAGGCACTTGCACAGTTACAGACTAATAATGGTAGCTGTTGCTTCATGGATGTCTCTTTGCTCACAGACATCAGGTTTCTGATGATGCTAAATATGCCGGAGATGGATGAAGAGTATACATTTTTCTGTCAGCACTTAACCAGCTGCTGAATTCTAACTTGTACAAATAATAGCTGCTCCTCTGAGACTTTGAGCATTCCACAATCTTTAAATTAAATCTCTTGTTAATGACAACTATCACTGTGTTCTTAGCAGCACAGTTATATAAGTTCCTTTGAAAATATGTTTAATCCTTCAGAAACTAAACCAATGTCTGAATTCAACTAATGTAAGCGCCAATGAAGTGGGATTTTGATATCAATCTGTATCAGCTACATGTGATAAAAATTGTCCTTGCAGTACTATGTGTACGTCGTATTATATCCCCTACATTATGATCAGTGATGAGTCCAGAAAAATCAATTGAAAGAGAGATGCTGAGAAAATTCAGAGTGAAAAAATATTTTGTCAGCTCCTTCTCCTTACAAGGAGGTGTTAAGCATCACCCTTGTGGAGACCCAGAAAGGGTGACCAGGAGTACTTAAACTTGCATTTAATTTCTGTCACCTGAATGAGATAGTTCATGAGGACCTCTTTCTCTCTGTGTTGTCACTACTCTGGGTTTGGTGCTTTTTTTTTTCCCTCTTTGTTGCAGTACTTTTCTCTTGTGAAGATTTGCCTGAAGCAAGAGACCTAGCCGCTCAGTCTCGTAGGAATCATAATGATAGGCACTTGAGACTGTAGTAAGAAGCGAGGTTAAATTATTTGTCATCACCTTCAAATAGATCTTTTGGAAGCAAAAACTGCTCATGTCAATAAATTGCCTTTGTATTTCATTCTTCTCCTGACATCCCAAGGTACTCCATTTCAAATCCACGGGGCAGAAGTACATTCTCTTGAAATCGCTTTGTGTGCATGTCTCAGGTGTAAGCTTCTTCATTGCTGAAGAAAATAGTTATCACATGGCTCCTGAAATCACCAAGTAATGGGAAATTAAAAAGGAAAAGAAAAAAAGGCAGCCTGTAAAGAACAGGGCATATAAGAGGAACAGAAGATTTGCATATCATAGTGCAAATGGGGTTTATGTTTGCCTTCTATGCTTTTGGTGTCTTCTGGCAGCATGGAGGGTGTGTGGTTCCTTGGTGAACCCAATACCTGAGCTCATCTATTGGCTCTTTCTCTTGCACCAAGTTTTGCTTCTTTGAGATGTCCACAGTGCCCTAAGAGGCCTAGACTACCCCTTTGTTAGGAGGCATACGCAGCACTGGGATTGCTGTGTTTAGCTGTAAGAAGCCAATGGCTTCTGGTTTTTTTTAATTACAGGAATAATTAATTGTTGGTCCTGAAGCATGTGGTAAAATTTTTTGCTTGGTTTCTTCAGCTAAACCAAGGAGGGGGAAATAATTGCCACGGTAACATTGCAGTTGGAAATAAAATTGTGTCCATCAT
Source organism: Psilopsiagon aurifrons (assembly GCA_025447955.1). Taxonomy (NCBI): domain Eukaryota; kingdom Metazoa; phylum Chordata; class Aves; order Psittaciformes; family Psittacidae; genus Psilopsiagon; species Psilopsiagon aurifrons. The sequence goes on along the minus strand of JAOEHY010002350.1, from coordinate 15,676 downwards.
CTAGGTTTATTCCTGTCTAAAAATGGACTTTGGGCCTGATGCGCTGGATTAATATGGTAGTAGTTTGATATAAACTAGAGGGAACACTGTTCAACTGATATTTTCTTTTTTTTTTTTTTTTTTTAGTGCTGAAGTCTGGAGGCTTTTGGCATATGTAAAATATGGGAACTGCTTTGCAGGTTCTTTTCTAGTTCAAATTTGAGCTAAACTTCTAATTGCAATAAAGCCACTTTAAAAGGTAACCTATATTCTAGATGAAGGATAGCAAACTGTTGTTCTCATTGTATAAGTTCCTGTACATTTTCTGGGCGGGCAGTTAGATTTGACTACGTATCTGGATTTATTTTACACAAATTCTGGATAATAAACTCAACTAAGTGTCTGTTTCTAGTACAGGAAAGCATTCTTGTTACTGGAAATTTTATTGAGTTTTTCAAATCTTTATTATTTTCATACTGGGCCACTGCTAATGTTGTTCTTGGGGTTTTTTTTAAAGTGGATTTTGCTTGGGTTCCTTTCACAGATATTTCAGTGCTAAAGATTTTCTTTCTGCTGTGCATTTGGCCAGCCATGCTTCTGGAACTTAATATGCCTAATCAGTATTGTTTGTGTGCAGCATTTCAATCCCAGATTCACTTCCGTTGGCATGCATTTCTGTTGCATTGCTAATTTGGTTATTTAGCTGAGCTGAAACCACTTAAAAGCATTTTCCTTGTCAGGGCCTGGAAACATAGTAAGTTCTGTAATCAATGAGAAGAGAGTGAAATAAAGAAAAGGACAGTACGTGGATCTTCACGGTCTGGAAGCTGTCTTACACTGCTGAACTATTTGCAGGATTTCAATGTTTCCAGTGTAGCTGAGATTTAAAATTGAGGGTCTGTGGTAACGGGTCTCTCAAACATGGTATGCAGGTTGAGTGGGTTAGACATCAAAGGTGCAGTTTGGTAATTACAGAGGTAAAAAAGATGGAGGAAAAAATTAGATAATTAAAAATATTCATATAAGGGGATTAACATCTTTGCTTATCTTCAAGCACTTTTATGGATATGTAGACATCATTTGTGCTAGTAGAATTTCTGTTATAAGGTGATGATTTCTGTGTGCTTATTTGTAATTCTGGTCTACTGCCTCTCCACTCAAAGAAGAAATAAAAGGATTGTTTGGGGGGAACTGCATTTGTCTCATGAGTTGGTACAAACATTTTAGCTGAGCAGCAACAGGAAAATGGACTTATTGCCTCTGTTAAAAATCATTACTTCACACATTCATTAACAACCTGATTTCTTTTTCTTATTGGCATCAATCAGCTAATTTAAATTCACTCATCCCTATTTCTAATTAAGGATGTTAACAAAGAAATTTCTCCCACTTGTGTCCTCTGACTGAACATTTACTTTGATTGGATGTCTCAAATAGTTGCAAGAGATGACTCAAGCGCTGGTTTCTTGGAGCTCCTAGCAGTAGGCAGACTTGCAGGTACTGCAGGAAGGTGATCAAGCCCCATGTGAGGTTAGAAATAAGTGTGATGCTACAGATTAAACAAATGGAGTGTGGCTACCCTTGGAAAAGAATAGATTGCACTTCTGCTGCTTTCATCAATGCAGCTCAGAACACTTCACAAGCAGTAATTATGTTTCACAAAACCCTGGTGAGACAGGGAAGTATAATCGCACATCTTTCAGCTGGACAGATTGAATCATGCAGGTGTTACTTGGACAAGGTAAAACAAGAAGTGAGTGGACAATGTTGTGAAAAAAAAATAATCAGAGATTCCTGTTTCTCTGTTGTGCCTTCTTCAAGCTCTGAATATACTGATTGGTTTGCTTAATTGCAGTTCCCACAACCATAGAAGCAAGAAGACCACCTTCTTGCCTGGTTTTACAGTCATGTTACATATCCATATCGAGTCTGAGAGAGAGAGAATGATTAAGGCATGAGCCAAATATCTGAAGTACTTTTTTGTCATGGCTATGGAGTTCTTTTTGGTTCTTTGTGGTTTAATTTCTGTGTTCCAAGTTTCTGTCTGCAAATATGCCTCCTTTTGCTCAAACTTTTTCTTATGCCTTGGTCTGTTGGATGAGAAGATCTCCGAGGCAGAGGGTTTGTATTTTCTAACATGCTGGGTGCTGCAGCAATCAAGGAATGACTCTGAAAAACACTGCTTTTCCCCTGCTGCAGTTGGAATGACATTAAGCATTTGGATTCCTTAAGTTCTTGCCTGCTAACATATTTTAAAGGCAGTCAGTAGATTCTGAAGGACATTTCAGTCCCTATAGGTTGGGAAGAGGAAGGGTGCGTAGTTAATGCAAACAGACTGAGCTACCCAAGGTGGTGTTAATAGCAGCCATGTTTCACTCAATTCTCTGGAGCACCCCTTCGGTTGCATCTCTGAAGTGATTCTTTCTTCCCTCAATCTGGCTGTCTTTCAATTAGAGACTGGGATTTGCAGCAGAACAAAACATCAGACTTTAAATACCAGCTGTGCTTTATTTTAAATGCTTTCTTCTTTCAAAGACATGCTTTGGGAGCATACAGAGGCTGGTGTTTTTTCTCTGTAAGATAGTCCCTTGTGGGTTAGTTTCAAGTTTGTGATTATGGTAGGATTTGTTTCTCTGGACTGTGGTAGGATAACTTGCAAGAAGTGTTGATTATTCAGCTATCAAGAAAGGCTTGGTTTTGTTTCAATTAGTGAAACCATAACTTATTTTTTTTTTTATTATATTGACTAAAGCATGCAGTTCTTTAAGTGTGCTCTAACAGGATTCATTTGTATTTGATATCAGGAAATCACTGTTCCTTACTGTCCTTCTGTGTGTGTTTGTTTCTAACATGCAGGACAGGAGAGAATTGGCAAAGACTCCCACTATGAGCAGGAGGGGAAGGTCCAGTTCGTGATCGATGCTGTGTATGCCATGGCACATGCTCTGCACCACATGAACAAGGACCTCTGTGCTGACTACCCAGGGGTCTGCCCTGAGATGGAGCACGCGGGAGGCAAAAAGCTGCTCAAGTACATCCGCAGTGTTAACTTCAACGGTGAGCAGAGACCCCTGCTTCAGTAGCATATTGACTATTGACCCATGTGACTTTTTTCCACTTAATTTCACTTTATATATTTTTCATTCAGTGCAGATCAAAACTTTTTCATTGTTATGCTACTTTGTGTCAGAAGACTATGTTTTGGCCAAGGCAAACAGGCTACTACTGCCCAAAGACAGAAATTGCTGCTGCTATTTTAGGATACCTTCCAGAAGACTGATTTCCTATGGGAGAAGTAACTGGGTAAAAGCCTAATCTTGTCCATAAGTAAGCCTGTTGAAGCCTTAGAAGTTTGTTAGCATCACATGTCTTTTTTTCTCTTAATTTATATTGATTTTGTACCTAGAGAATCTATGTGGATGAACCTAGCTTAACTGCATGCTTGAGAGATGGGAGAGGACAGTTAAAAGGGACAGGTCCTCTTGCAGAGCCAGACCTATGTGATTTAGACAGAGTAGTTACTCCAACCTTCCTTCCTTTAGTAAGACTTCAGAGGAGACAAAGCATCCTGGGAATGAAGGTGGGAGCACTTACATTTTTGCCTGCTTATCACTTACCCACCTTCACTTCCCAATTGTGGCAGTGATGGCTGCAATACCAACATGCTGTTTCAGACAGTACAACTGGCTTTCATGTATTTTCCCTGCATTGCACTATATAAACAAGGCCTAAATATTAGCACAGTTTTCATGCCTTTATATGTTTTACTGGTTTCATAATATGAATGTTGTTTCATATAACAAATATTTACTGCAATCAGCCCAGAGGCACCAGAGCAGATTGCTTCCTGCAACTTAGTGTTATTTCTCCTTCATAAACCTTGTGGATGTACTTATCAGAGGGTCTTACTGGTCTAACCTTAGCTCTGTGTAAGACTGAGATCTGAGATTTAACCAGAAGCCAGAAGTTAGACCTCCAAATCCATATTTAGAACAGATTTCAGAAAGTCCTGAAAAAACATCCTTTTGAACTGGGTGAGGCAGCCAGGGCTGTCACTGCCTGGGAGGGGGTTTGCATAAGCTTCACGTTCTCCTCGGGCAGCACAGTGAGGCATTCCCTGCTGCGATCTGCTAATAAACATTTTTATTAATAAACTTAACAAAATCCACACATAGCTAATAGAACCGGAGAGGTTTAAAAGCAGGAACACAGCTTGTATTTCGTGGTCAGGCTTGGTAATTTGTGCCAAGGATATTTTTCCTTCTCATATAAGTTATCTTATGAACAGCAGGGTGAATATGAGGAGATTCTGATTTCTTTCCCTGAAGTAAAGAAAGGTGAAGTAAGGTGTTAGCTACAGCCAGGAGCAAATTTTGAGATGAATGATCTGAGGGAATTCTGGAGTTATACTTTCCTCATTTCGGAAGGTTAATTATAAAGGACAAATCTCCTGTAGAAGTACAGCATTCATGTACTGTATTGCACTTGGGCCACTTCAGTACTGAGAAGCAGCTCACACATGGTCATCTAGACAGTTCTTGCATATAGTGATGCTGAACGGTCATCTAATCATTCTAATAGAGCTGAGAAATTATTTATGAGAAACTGGATGTCCAGCTAATGTTGCCTAATGTCCAGGAAGGGGTTTGCACCGGCTACAGATCTCTTATTTGAGTTTCCTTGGTCAGGCGTTTAAAAGATTACTCTTTTCCCTCCATTTGTGATTGATTTACATGGCCATATGGTGGTTTTCTGTGCTTCTATATGTGTAATTCTTGTCCAGCACAGGGACTGAAGTAGCAGTTTGCTTTTTAGCATGGGAAGGAGAATGGTGGCAAAACTGAGATAGCTTTAAACATTTTTAATTTCACTTGGCTATCTGGGTGTTGGCATTTTCCATGGGGAAAGAACTAATTTATTTTATGGTTGGTTATCCAGGGGCAGAATTTAGCTTTTTCTTGTGACATTCATAGTGCATAAGTGCACATGTCTTTCTACACCCAGGCTCCATGTTCTGCTGCAGCCCTCTTTGGCCTTGTTCCTTGAGGTATGGAAAGATGCTTTGAAGCCAATTTCTCCTTGGTATTTTATAAAAGTAAATTCCCAGCATTGCTGTGTATTGGCTTGGTCTTCCTACTGGCCCAGGATGAAGAGCCATCGTAACTCACCAAAAGGATTAGGCCAGCCTGAAAAATGCAGAGGGGTGAGGCAATGGAAAAAGCAGTGAGAGTGGCTTTGGCTGGTCTGGCTAGTGTATTCCTGTTGATAAAACCTGTGAGCTCCTGGAACATGGGTGTTCGTGCTTACATGTTCCTTGGCCATCATGCCATGACTGGAGAGCAGGTTCAGAGGAGTGTGCTCCTCCCTGCTGGCTGCTCTGCAAGGACAAGCTACCTAGGAGTGAAACAGGATCAATAACCCCTGGGTCTTCCCTACATTCACATTTCTGAAAATGTAAAAATCATAGAATCACAGCATGATTTGGTTGGAAGGGGACTTAAATATCATGCAGTTCCAACCCCCATGCTATGGGCAGGGACACATTCCACTAGACGAGGTTGCTTGAAACTCCATTCAACCTGGGATTTTGAAGTTAGGACTTGGAAAGCAATATGTAGTCCATGCATAAAATCCCATTCTCTGAGATTTCTGTCTAAATTTGTAGTAAAACCAGAAAGCAGAGCAGTGAGAATGCTTTGCCCAAACTGTGTGTCACAGAGAAAAAATGTAGCCCACTTTCAAGCATCTTGAGCCCATGAGCTTGAGATCCTCTTTGCATGTAATAGATCTCCTTGTCACTGTGCAGTTAAAATCATTCTGTCTGTACCTGCTTTTGAAGTCTTTTCTTCCTTGCAAAGGTATAATGACATTCATGCAGAAAGAGCTCAAGCAATGCTTTAATGAAGAGAGACAGGATTTGTACAAGGAGCTCAGTATGCATTTTGATATCACACTACATTGAGAACAAAAAAGCCCAAAGTAAGGAAAACTTAAAACCTCAAGTGCAGTGAGATTCTGATAATCTCAAAGTGCAAAGTGGTTGTATTTTTGTCAGTGACAAACTAACAATACTTTTCATATGAGCTCTTCAGGTCCTCAAGCTACAGTAAACGTGAACTGAATGATAAAGAAACACCTTAGCTTTTTACACCTGTCTGGCACCCTGTCCTTCTGTTAATTCATTGCTCATCTTGTGGTGATTAAAAGACTGAAATCCTACAAATTCAGTCAGTAATGTCTTTTTTTGAAGGCATCCTGCAGGTGAAAGGGTGTTATATACTCTGTGTCTGTGTAGTGAGAAGGCAGCTTATTTTTAGGGAACTGAAGATGAATTAAATTGTCATAGCCTCTGAATGAGCAAGAAGCTGCAGTCTGGAGGCCAATAGTTTCTGAAGTGCTCTCTGGGGCTGAGCAAAATCCTTCTAAATCCTAATAGAAGGAAAATAAATCCTAAATTATCAAAAAACAACTAAACAACCATGTGTTTTAATAATTGGAAGATCAAGAAGTCAAATAATAAATAGGATCATGTTTGAAAATGTTGTTTCTTCTCTGTAATGAGGTTTTCATACATGAGTTTTTATTATTTTCTTAAGTGCACAAAGGAAATTGAATGGTGAGTGGAGACTGAAATGCTGTAGCAATTTCAAACAGGACTGACAGGTCCCTATAGCCAGACAGTACAAAAAGGGCTCCAAAGCATGCACTAGAGCCCACACAAAGGTTAAGGAAGGCTTGCACTTACTAAGCAGATCCTTGGCTGGGAACCCAACTTCAAAGTTAGAAAATGGGGCACTTGTGCTTGACTTATGACCCAGGATTATCAGTTCTTTGTGTTTCTATAGATACTCATCTTCCCTACAGATTCCAGACTTTTCACAGCATTTCTCTGTATAATTTTAATGCATAAATGGTGATTTAACCTGAAAACAGCAACAGGTGTTTACTATTGACTATCAAGTATCCACATCCATGCCAGGAGGTCAATGTCCCAAAGGATTGTGCCTGTAAGAGTCTCTGGAGGTGACCCAGCAGACAATGTTGTATTGTGTCATGTTGCTGTGGAGCCTGCAGCCCTGCATTGTCCAAGTGCATCCATTAACTTAAGGATTATTTTAAATATCAGTGTCTAAAATCTGCCTGCATGCAGCTACGCAAAGCAACAATTAATAGTAATCTACAAAAAGCTGTCTTGCTCCTGCAAAACACAGAATTTGCACATTTTGGAGTGATGGCTCCTGATACTTTGTCATTTTAGGACCTCTTAGGTCCATAACAGCACCTACCCTTTATGTTGGCCTTCTGCTTAACCTTGTTGTTCACTGCCTGTCCCCAGTAGGGAATGGGGGTCCTGCCAGCACCATCTGCAGGCAGGTGTGTAACCTCCTCTTGGTGCCCAGGCAGGGATTGGAGGGGCTTGATTCTACCCAGTGCACCATGGTGGGGTAGCCAGGGCTTAGCCAGGAGGGTTCTGGGCAATGTTGCTGATGGCCCATGAAGGTGACTTATAGACATGCTCTTGGCTGCTTCCCCTCAGCCTATGGAAGACTGTTGACTTTGGCATGGCTATGATGATGGCATCATCTCTCAGGCTGCCTGCTGATGAGCAGGCATGGACCTTCCATGTCCATGCTGGGGTTTTGTCAGGATGTGGGGAATCCACAAATGTCTGTGTTGCATTTTGGGAGCCTCACTTGAGCTCTTACTCTTCGAATTGTACTTTTTGTCAGCTCTGACAAAACCAAGCTTAACTAATAATATGTAGCCTTTTAAGAGTTGTGATTAGCTAAATCCCATTTTACCGTTTATGCTGACTTTCCAGAAAAGCCTAGGAATTACAGCCATTTCTTCTTATTCACTCTAAGTGTTTTCACTAAATGTATTCTGGCTACATTAATCTGTAATGACAATTAAGTATCTGCCAAGCATTCATAAAGGAACTAGTGAGGGGAGATTTCACTGGAAGATTTTCTGTATCAGCCTTTGAACTGAATTTTTATCTGATCTCAAAGGATTGTAGGGATAGACAGGAAACAACTTACCAGGGCTAGAATGGAAACTATGCTAATTCACTCTTTCAAATCTCTTTTCACTCACTGGAATTCAATGAAGTATGGGACTCATGAAGAAAACCATAATCTTAAAGTTCAATGGTACAACAGGAGAGATTTTTTTTCATTGCTTTTGGGGAAAAAAAAAAAAGTTGTGCAGAAGGAAGAAGCTTTGAATATAGATATGCTGGAGTACTGTCGTAATCTTCAATCTTGATACAATATTACTCTGCCCTATTGAAACCTATTTTAATCTGTCTTGAAATAAATGTCACCCTTGAAATTTTCACCTAGAGATCTAAGGAAATGCAAAGCTGTTTTGGATTCTCATCTAAGAAGAGGTTCGTATCTAACGCCATGGTAATAAATCACAGATGTTTGTTGAGAACTCACCTGAATATCAAGAGTTGTCTGTCCCATTCCTCAGCTACTGGTGTACCTCCAGGCTGCTGGTTGGCTTTGCTTAGTGCCAAGCATAAAAGAAGGACTGGGGGGGGTATCCTTGCCTTGTTGCTTGCCCTGTGCTTCATTACCTATGTTAGTCACCTTAGTATATGGCAAATTAAGTTAATTCAGAAGCTCAGTTATGAGAGATACTGAGATACTTCTTAGCCTGTGTCAGGGTCATAAGAGCCTAAATAATGAAGTACACAAGGATCAGTCTTCTTATAGCTCATTCTGTTCTTTTCCGTCCCAGCTGCATGCTGATTATGGGAATATGAACATATTGTGAAGGAGGAAGCTATTTCTGGATGCTAGTCAAGTTTCACTACACCTGGGCTGACTTCTGACAGCAGTATTTCTCAGAAGCAGATGGAATATTTTTGGGGTGGGGGGTTAATATAATTTAGAGGCTTCATTCACAGGAGTGATCTTCACTAAAGAATTCCCTTTGCAGAGACAGGAGGGAGGGTGGAAGGCAGGAAGAAAAGCCTACTGATATTTCTTACTTTGTGCAAAGCAAGAGTGAAGTAAAGCTGATTTAATTTTGCTTTGTTTTATTTTTAGTTGGGAGGTTTGAGCAGTGATAATTAATCTCTGGAAGAGGGCTAGGATGATGCTGCTGTGTTCTGAATTGCCCTTTTTAGATGGCTTGTTGATGGATTACGTTTGCCTGAAATACACTGGCAGTCTGTAATCTCTCAGTTGTGACTAAAACAGATGCTGTAAAGAATTGGTGTTGGTTGGATTTTGTCTTATTTCCTTCACCTAGGCAGTGCTGGCACTCCAGTGATGTTCAACAAAAACGGTGATGCTCCAGGACGCTACGACATCTTCCAGTATCATACCACCAACACCAGCACCCCTGGCTACCGCCTCATTGGCCAGTGGACAGATGACCTCCAGCTCAATGTGAGTCTTGTTTTACCCTTTGCTTGCTCTCTGTTGTCAGGTATTGTCACTGAATGCTGCAAAATTGATAAGGAGTGGTGTTGAGGGTTTTTGTATGTTTTCGTCTTTTACTCTGTCCTGCAACCTTTTCTCTGTTCCCTGAGTACCAAAGCTCATCAGACTAATAGAGGCATTAGGTGATCATGCAAATTTTACTGCTTTTGTGAGTCTAAAGTCCCTAGTTGCCAGCTTGGAAAATGAGGCAATAATGCCTTGCAGTTTGAAACCAATGGGCTTTCATTTGCAGATGCTTTTCAGTTTCCTAGTTTTAGGGAAGCTGAAACTAAATAAAATGTTTTTTGAGTTACTCACTTTTTTGGTGTTACTTTTCAGCATATAGCAAAGATATCCATATGAGATGACCATTTTATAATGATGCCTAAATTAAAACAAGCTCATAAGAGCAACTGGTCAAAGACCTTCAAGACACTGAGATGTTTCCCAGATGAAAAAAACGTAACTGGTAGCTGAGAAAGCTGTAGACTCTTGTGTTGTCTTCATCCATACAAGGATGGTCTGTATCAGGTCTTTGGAGATCTGGGTTCAGGCTTCCTGCTTGACTTCGTGCAAGTTACCTAAGCCTCCAATTCATGGAGAAGTGGTGCCTCTTTAACCTTAAAGTTGCTTGACTCTTCATAGATTGTTATTAAATCACAAAGACAGTTTTCAGTTCAGTTTGACTGCTTTTCAGTAACAAAGCCTGAATAAAATCAAGGTATTTCTGAAGTGAAATGCCAGTTGCTACAGAAGATTTTTCCTCTCTGTCAGAGTTTCCACCCAAGGTTATACCCCTCCCAGCGTCATCCATTCTTGGTGCTTTACATCTCCTTCCCTGCCTCTGCTGCTGGATTTCCTTTGAAAATAATGTTTTATTATCTTTTGTGGAATGAAGTAATAATTTGGATTTCCAAGGGTCCAGTCTTTGAGACTGACCACAATATTTTTGCTCTGCCAGAATTTTGACTCATTTTGCTGTACACTCTTTCAGTGTTTTTTTCAACTTTTGAAGTTCCATTTTAAAAAAACAATATTAACTTGCAATTTACAATTATTTTAGCAAAAATGTTTTAGTAAGGAAACCCTCTTTATGTAAACTACACATTCTGATTCATTAAAATATGAAGATAAATTAATGCAGCTTAATTTGTATTCCTGTTGCTGTATTGTTTCCATAAAAAGCACACTTTCCTCACCCTCCTATCCTCGTGGCTACAGGGTTATATGAGTAGTTGAGGTTCTCTCACTAACTTCCCTTCTAGTCATTATGGGTCCTAGTTTCTCACAGTGGTTAGTATTGGTATGATAGTCCCTGTTAGTATTTTCTAACAATAATAAAGATAATAGCAGAGTTTAGCAAAGTCAAGGATTCCATAAAACAACCAACCAGAATAATAGCTGCTATTAAACACGTCCCACGAAAAAATTACCAAAGGCTACAATTTGTCTTCATTACTTATTGTCAAGATAATACTTTGGGATCCATTTCTCCAATTCTTATTTCTTTAATACTAACACGAGGGGAAACAAAAGGATGTTTGGCGAGAGTGCTAATTTAGATTTAGAAAATGCTGAAGTAATGCTGTGTTTTCCGAGACTTGTCATGTTGGGCAGTCTTGTTTAGACTTGTGTGTCTGGATTTCCTCAGTTACAAATGAGAAAAGTTGTTCTGCCCTGTGATGCAGGCCTTAATGGTAAGGACATTCCAGATCTCAAATGCGGTAGGTAAATTAAGTGTCAAAAAGTGATGAAGACCATCATAAGTGAGTAAATGTTTTCCTCTTTTCCATTGTTCTCATTCAAAGAAGGAGCAAGAATATTTTGCCATTTTATATCCCTGGAAGTAGTGCTACTGTTCAGTCTGTCATTGATCTAATCTACAACAGTCTATGTTGCCTTGCCATTCACAGTATTTTGGAGTGAGAGGCAGAAGTAGGAGGGGCGTGGGTATCTTTAATCTTGATGGCTCTACCAGGTTTTTCCATGTAAAATTACAGAATAACTTCTTTTCACTTTTCTCTTTCTATTGCATGAGACAGTAGATAGGCTGAAGAGAACCTTAACATATTTGCAAGTCTTAAAATATGCTATGTCAGATTGTTTTATTTTTGTTGCCATGAGTTTACAAACCTGTTTCTTTAAATATCCGAGACTGTATATTTCTCTTAATCCTTATTGCTTTTCCACATCTTCGTATCACCTTGGCTTTTTTATGTCTGGCCTAAGTATTAAGTAAAGGCAGATGTCTGCTCCCTACATGCACAGGAGCCAGGCTCTGCTGTCCATTTAGGACACTGGTATCTGAAAGAGTATTCTTTACTGCAATTGACTCACCCTGGATTTACATTTCTGTATCTGTGATCATAATTTGGTTGATAACCAAGAAAATATCTTATGACTTTTTGCCACAGTGAACCTGGGACATAAAGTAGTTTTACATGAGGACAGTATAGTCATGACATTTTCTTGCCTGATGTCAAGCAGCCTAGCACAGCTTTCTTAGTACCCAGTGCATGATTCAGTAACAATTTTGGCTGTATTTCACAGATTGCTACGCAAGGATGAAATGAGCAGATGTCTTATTTTAAATGGCTTGGCCAGTATTCCATGAAAAACTGTTGCAGTGCTTTGTTTTCCCTGCAGTGAAGTCATGATTACAAAATGCCCACCCACCTCCCATGCAAGGTCATGGATGAGCACCCCCTGCCTTTCCCTCTTTATGAAGATCTTGTCAAGATCTGCCAGCCCCTTTTCGGCCTTCTGCATGCAAATTTCTTGTACAATATTTATAGCACATGGCCTCCAGCAATTTGAAATGCTTTGTTCTGAACGTTAGGATCAGAAATTTGGCCAGCTGCATCCTTACTGAAATCCTGTGTCACAACCCCCAGAGCCTGTTGAATAACAAAGACACAGCTAGTACAATTAAACAGTAAAACCATTGACCACAGTAATATTAACATCTGAAACCAGGATGGTATTTTACTACGCTAATGTTGAGGGTACACTCATGTATTACAAGGCAGTTGCATCAGTATGTGAGCTACTTTGACTGTCTTTAATACAATTCAAATGCCAAAAGTGCTAATGGGAAAAAGGAAGAAATTGCCATGGGGGAAAGGAGGTGTGTCATATACCATCTGTTTTTTTTGTTGTTTCACTTTTCAAATGAGTAACTTGATTTTTGGGGTTGTTCTTGTTTTCTTCGTTTATTTCCTTTAGCAATAACTAGATCTCTAATGCATGTGTTTAAGCAACAGAAAATAGTGAGGATGATGCTGTGGCTTAAACGTGAAGGCAGAATGGCCCGGAGACAGTTTCTGCTTTCATGCCTTATGTTTCAGTTTGAATTTTAGACAGGTAATTAGATCTCCGTGGTCTGTTTTACCCCATGTACCTCATATATCCAGTAACAATACATCCCTTCTTGACATGTGTGCCATTATTTGTTAATCTCTGTAAAGTACTTAGAGGTTGCTCAGTAGGAGGCCCTAGAAGAAGGCAAGGAACTGACTGATGAGCTCTCATACCTGTCTGGCTTCTATGAGTGCAACTTCTAATGCTTTGAGGTGCCTGACAAAACCAGAAATGCATCTCTCCTGGAGGAACTGATGTGCCTGAAGGAGAAAGAAATGGATCACTCCTAGAGGAACTGCAGGTTCTCGTGGGAAATTTAGCGATACTGCTTCTCTTTCTGTATACAGAGTCGGATGCCCAGCAGATCCCAGATTTATTATGTTTTCACATCCAAACCCTTGCAAGTATCCCTGAAATGCCAAAAAAAAACCCAAAACCAATCCTTGTGAAACTGTTGAATCTCACTTTTCCAAAGATTTGTCTTCTTCATATGTGAGCAGCATTCTCCATCATGTTCCCTGTGACTCTTCTCCATAGTTGTATCCATAATTTCCCTGCTCCCTCCCACATGCATGTATCATTTGCCATGCAAGTGACAGCCTGTCTTTGAATTACACCTATGCTAACTGGTTGGCTGGCTGGCCAAACCAGAAGGATGAGAGAGATGCTCAGTGTTGGGTGGATCTTTCTGCTAACTATCCACTGAGTTTTACTAATCCTGCAGACACAGACTTCAGAAGTCTTTGCTGTAACAAGTATGCTTCAAACTGACCAGGAAGTTCAGAAGTTATTAGGAAGGAAGTTGGTACAGACAGATGGAGAGAGAGACAGAGCATACATATGTTCCACTTCCTTCAAATTTTCCTCTAGAGTGACAGGAAAATTTAGAAATTCCCAACAGTTATGCAGAATGAAAAGTAAAGCTACTCTTGCTGTTAATATTTTTTGTTAAAAATGTGATTTATGCAAAAATGCTGCCCTGTAAGTGGACTGTTACTGGATTTGGACAAGCAATACAGCTATCATTGAAATGAGTGACAGACTTTCATTTGACTGAAAAGCCAGAGTTTTTGCCTTTTCCTCCATCTCTACCCTGTTTGCTTTTCATATTGACTAACTATTAGCGGTCATTAAAGGCTGAGCTTGTTTGAAGTTTTCAGTTTGAGTGGCTTAGTCCTGATTTGGATGTATCAGAGCTGTGAGCAGACTGGAGATACTTGCCTGGGCTCCTGTGTATGGACTCATGCTGCTTTTTGTGATTGGTAACAAGTGAATTGTGGGGTACTGAGATCCTGCATGATGGACTAGAGTTCTTGACTGAATACTGAGAAGGAAGCTCTCCATGGGAGACATGCTTATTGCCTCAGTCGTGGTGGAGCACCCAGCTGAGATGTGGTGTTTATCTCATACCAGCCCTCCACAACTTGCAGCATGCTGGCGGATGTGATGCCCTGTTTCACCTTCAGGCTTGTCTTGGTGAGTAGTGAAATGGTTACAGGAGACCTATTTATTTGCCATTAGAGAGGGATATCTTCCTAATACAAGCTAGTGCAGGGTTTTTTTCAGTGTGATTATCTAATTAATGCTGTATTTTCTAGCCTATTAGTGTCCGCATAGGGTGCATCATGTTGTTTTAATTACATTGGCATCACCAGCTTGTCAAGCGTGCTCTTCCAGCTCAGGGTTATGGCCCATAAAGGTACCACTGGGTGCTCAGGTTCAGATCCAATGCTGCAGCACATTTTCAGGATGGCTGAAGAAGGTGTATCCTTGACTGTGGATGGAAAACATGGTGTCCTATCCGTTATTACCCTGTAGAGATTTAAAATAGCTCTTACTTAAACCATGTTTCACTTCCAGAGCATCAGACGGGGTTATTTGTAAGCTCCAGATAAAATATATTTCTAATTAATTTGTTTGCAAACAGAAACGAATACATATTAAAGGTGTCTAAACATACTGTGTGCAGAAATAGACAAAATTCTGTATTATTTTCTAGATGTGCCCTTGAATTGTAAATTGTTTAGTCACATGAGGCAGTGTACAGCTTGAAACATGATTGCCAGTTAAACGGGGCATTTTGTATGCAGTGTCAGGAAGGCTGGCTACTTAGCAATTCCTTCAACTTTTATTAATTTCCTCCAGCAATAAATGATATATTGCTGCAATCTTTCTAAACAAGAGCTTAGAGGATTAATAGTATTGACAATTATCAATACGGTTCCAGAAACACACAGTTATGTAGATCTAACTCCCCTTATAAATCCTGGCTCATGTTATACGTCGCAAAGGAAATTGCTGTGTACTTGTTAGTAACTCCCTCCTCCTTGGGGAAATAGCTGTATTAAGTTGTTTTCTTCACTGTAGGTTTGGACCAGTATTTTAGAGGAGCATGAAGAATGGGGGAAAAAAAGTGTCTTGCTTTAAAGCAAGTAACATTCCTGTAGCTCAGAGTCTCGACTTGGAGCAAGCAAGTGCATGTAGCTTGAGGCCAGCTTTCACCCTACAGAGGACAGGGAGCCATTGCTGACCCTGACACAGGCAGGGCCTCTTGCACAGCAAATCACTGGCAAACAGAATGATGCAACTTCCACGCTGTACTTCCCCCTAAATATAAGGATATGATGGAAGGTTACAGGCTCATTAGAAAAGACAGACCGGGTAGGTGGGGAGGGGGAGTTGCTATTTATGTTAGGGATAGGGTGGAGAGTATGGAACTCTGTCTGGGGACAGGTGAGCAGTCGACAGAGACTTTGCGGGTCAGGGTTAAAGGGAGAACAGCGGTGGGAGACATTATTGTGGGGATCTGTTACACACAGCCTGACAAGAGGACTCGGTGGATGAAGCGCTCTATAGACAGATAGGAACAGCCTCACGCTCGCAGGCCCTTGTTCTCATGG
>JAOEHY010002347.1:0-23571 GCA_025447955.1 Psilopsiagon aurifrons | reverse complement strand
AAGGCCACCAGATTGGTCAGGCAGGATTTCCCCTTAGTGAAGCCATGCTGGCTGTCACCAAGCACCTTGTTGGTTTTTCTCCCAACAGGAACTGCAGTAAGATAGCAACAATTATTTTAGGGTGCAATTTGAAAGACTGAACAAACCACTCAGTGAAGACATGAACCATGCAGACAAACAAAACGATGTAGTTTGCTCATTTGAAGATGGGTAAGACAGTCTGCCAAAATAATGAAGTATGGACAAATATTTGGGATTACCAAAAATGAACTGAAATCTTGGGTTAGGTTGGATCACAAGAAATAATGATGCTTGGAATAACATCTGTACGGGGCAGCAATACATGGAGATAATCACATCTGGAACATTGCTTAACAGCACAATTGAATATGAATACAGAGAGACAAGCCTGCTAATATGTAATGAAGGAGAACTGTGGAAGAAATGTATATCCCAAATCTTGTCACTATTTTCAGGCTGACTTTCCAAGGGAATCAGGTTTATGCCATCAAACTGCCTGTCTCATCTGTAGAGTTACTCAGCAATTCCATAGAAATTCTTTACTGTAAGGGTGGAGAGGCACTGGAATGGGTTGCCCAGAAAAGTCGTGAATGCTCCATCCCTGGCCATGTTCAAGGCCAGGCTGGACATAGCCTTGGGTGATATGGTTTAGTGGGAGGTGTCCCTGCCCGTGGCAGGGGGGTTGGAACTGGATGATCTTAACGTCCTTTCCGACCCTAACTATTCTATGATTCTATGATTTTAACCAAAATGCATTGGGAGGAATAAATACTAAGCGTCCAAAGTTCCCAACTCATCTTTTCACACATCAGTGACATGGTAAGAGAGATCAGTCAGAATGGTGGCCTCACTGGTGACACTGAGCTGCAGCATCACTTTAGCACTGGTAACCACTCAATGCTGAGCATAGGGTTTCATCCTCCCCTAAGCAGCAGCAGTCCATTTTACGTTCAGACATACCTACCTCTAAATTTGAGGGGGTTAAGGTTAGTTTTCTTCTTCTAAAACTTGAAACATTCACAAACCACTGAATAACAAAACCATCTTTTTTCTTTTTATAAGCAAAACAACTTGATTTAATTAACAGAATGAGACTAACTTTGTCCCATATGGACACAGCCTATCCTCAAAGGTGTGACCCTTGGGAGGAAGACACACATGTGGCTTTCCACAGCAGTTTGCTCCCTATACACACACAGGATTCTGTTGGTAAGGACAGAGCAACCAGGCAATGCAAAGGAAGTTTCTTAAACAGTTCTCCAAAGCACATGCCTTGGGTAAGAAACTACTGACTAGCAGTAAGGTTTACTGCTGCATGGGCTTTTGTTCCTAGAATAGTAATGTATCACAAAAAATGGATAAGAACCTAATCATTCTGAGACACGTGCTTATTACAACTATGTTTAAAACACCCTTTTCTGTACTTAAAATTGGAACAGTATTTAAATAGCACTACATGTTCTTTAACAAGACAAGTCATACGCTACAAATAAATAGCAGTAAAATTAGCAGTGCTAAACGGTATTCACGGTAATTCCATGGAGAAAGAGGATTTCCTCACCTGAATCCTGTGAACTTTCAGCAGTCATCAGCAGCACCTCTTGTAATAATCTACTGTGCCTTTGACTTCTACTGGAGATGTGTTCCTCAGAGTTTGTTATGCTCGAAGGTAACCTCCTGCCTTCTTTGTGACTGTAACATCTCACATATGAAAACTCCCCAGTGGTCGAAATGGGAGAAGATTCTTCACCAACAGAATCTGATTTATCTGAATTTAAAACATTTGTAATCAGTTTAGGTATAGAAATGTAGTGGTTTGCATTGTGTGAAGAACATTAAGATGCCATTCTATCGTGCAGAAATAACCTGCTGAATCTGTACCATGCTCCATTTTAACAACCATACCAGGTCAGTAGAAACCTCTGCATTACAGCCTATGGATTATACAGGTTGAAAAACTACACAGGCCACAAATTTCCCAAAAATAATTCCTAGCTCAACTACACTAGTTAATCGAAAAATATTCAAACTGATTTTTCCACATTGCAAACACACCAAAACTTTGAGGGTTTTTCCCAAATCCAGAGGCAACAGAATGCCTCTGCTCTGGGCTAATGATTTCTCCACAACCTGCCCCACACAATGGCTTTTTTGCCACTCGATCCAATAAAAAATTCCAGTTCAACTTTCTAATACCTTCCATAAGAATAAATTACCTGTGGATCATCATGGGATTATCCAGAAAATGTGTACTCCCTCTAGAATTGCACTGGATGTATTTCAGAAACCTTTTTGGGGATGTATTTTGATTTTAATCCCTTTTTTAATTAATGTGTGTAACACTAAGCCAAGTGCTTTTGAGAATATTCTTCAATCAAAACCTTCACCAATAAAACTTGTCTAATCAAGATACCAAATTGCTCCAACAAGAATTAATGTGTAGAAAGTGATGCTGACCAGCATTAATTACTTCGCTTTAATTAAAAAAGACCTCGTATCAGCTGTTCTGCTATTTTACTCCAGATGAATGGCAGCCTGACAGGCCTGTAATTGGTTGTATTGTTCTGCTTTCCGCTTTTCAAAACACTGGCACAATATTAAAACTTCCGTAAAACATGCATTAAATTTTAGCTATGAAGAGACTGAAATTCAAACGCTTACGTTTAGAAAGCATCAGTTTGTTGGAGCTATCTAATTAATGTGCCTTACAGAGAATTAGGAAGTGTCGCATGCAGACTTACAAAACAACTGCCTTGTGTAGTTCCTCCCCAAAACTTTTAGGAAGAGCGTTTTTGTTTTGTAATGGAAAAAAACCTTGAAAAGTTGGTCTAAAAATTTCTGTAGAAACCTGATACTAACTCCTTCAAAAGATTTCACGCTCACTTTAATAGTACACTCAAAAGCTAAACTTTGCGGTGGTCCATCAACTCTGATGGTTCTCTGCTCAGTTACTGGACAGCTGTCTATTAACACACCTTGCACAACAGAGAAATCAAGAGGAAACTTAAGTAATGGAATTACATTGAATTTCTGGTTCTCGGCAAAATTTTGTTTCATGTTTCTCTAGCCAGACATTAATAGGATGGGCTCTTCTCAGCTATAACTCACTTTGCTACTATAAAAATTATACCCTAAAACAAGGCAACAGTACCAGCTATTATTTTATAATCAATCATCTCAATTACTCCAAAGAAAATAGCCTCCAAGCTTTATTTCTCAAGAACAGCAGCATTTATTATACATTTTTATATCCATATATATATATATTTTACCTGCAAAAGAAATGTTGCAACTCTTCGGTGTGTCTACTTCTGGTATAACACTAAGTTCATGCGGTTCCAAAACAAGCCCTAACTTGACTTTTGCCACGGGTGGTTTGGCAGATCTCCATTTCTCAGACTGCTCTGTAAAACAAAGTTTTGCAATTTGCAATAATGCACAGATCTCAAATTAACTTAAGGAGATGGCAGAGCACTCCATCTCAACAGCAAAATAAGAACTATTCTAATGAACAATACTATTCAGCCTTACCAGTCTGCTCAGCTGGACCTATGTACTCTGAAATCATTTCACTTCCATGAAATTTACTCCTGCCACAATTCTCTTGCTGGTAGTTTTCCAAGACTTGGAAAAAGTCAGTCTTATCAATCCAGTCAGGTTTTTGTGCCCCTGTCATTTCTTCACTTGTGCGGCTATGCCTCACCTTAGAAAGGTAGGAAGGAGAAGCAACTGTGTATAAAACCATATTTATACTTATTTATCAAGCCAACATTTTCTTCTGTGTGCATTCCACGGAAGGACAATACCGAGCACTTTGAGAAAGCAGCTCAAGTATGCAAGACACTGGATGGACTTGCTTAGCTTACAAGAACAGTTGGGCATACAGATATTTTATTTAGCTCTACAAACCTCATCTGCTAAAACATAATCACTGACAGTTTCAAGGTCTTTGTTAGATTAGAACTGAATATTCTGCATTTTAAAGAGGAAAAATTCCTCAAAAATTTGCTTTTTGTTTTTCAGATCCTGAATTCAGGAATTTTAGCTGCTTGGAGGCTGTAAGTGCAAGACAGGGACTCTGGGCAGCAGTTATTTTTCTAAGATGGCTTCCATTTAAACCCCCTCTCCCGCAAAAAAAGACCCAACCCAGAATTAAAACTGGAAGGGTGCAAAAGAAGCTTCTTTAGAACTAAAAACATATTTGGATTTTTCTTCTGTTACCCAGAAACAAGCAAGCTTACAAGTCAGGAGTGTGGCTGCCAAATCACGCTCCTAACAGGTACACATAAAAAGAGAAACTTTAAAAAAGGACCTATTTAAAATGCTCCCGGTAGCCTTTGAGTTACTAAGCATTTTTAATACAAGAGCTGAGGAAAACTCTACCTCAGATACTTCAGACAACATAACCATTTCAATTTCAACAGGCATTATGTTCAGAGACCAAGCATAGTTCACACTCTTTCTGTTAGGACTGAACAGAATGGCGCTCTCGGGGCTCACAGAAGAGAACTACTGATTGCAAATTGCAAGTCCTAATTAAAATTTTCATTATGGTAAATCACCTAAAACTGTCAACACTCCATGGGGTACTCCGCTAATTGGTAGCATTCACAAGTTGATCACCTACTGGATGATTCACCATGCAAAACATTCATAAAGCTCACCTGCTTGTTCAGTAATTCTTTCAAAGCCTCTTGCTGTCTCTGCATCTGTTCCTTCAGTTTCTCTTGCTTCTGTAAAAGTAGTTGTTCTTGCATTTTCTGCCTAGAAAGAAGAGCTTCTCTTTGTGCATCTAACTGCTCTTGCAACTCTTTCAAATACTTTTGCTGAGCTTGGATGCTTTCTGATGAGGCCAAGACTCTGTCCCTTAAATTCAGGATACCACAATAATTTAACAAAGATGCATCTCCCGGTTTTGATACCAAGAATTCCCCAACACCCTGGGTTTTAGATTTCTCATGAGATAAAGTCACGGGTTCAGAAACATTGGAGGGCTGTTCAAGGCTTGTTCTGATAGTGCTCTCTGCATAACCCTGCTGATACGCCGAAGAATCATCTGGGGCTGCCTGAACTACATGAGACTCTTCTCCAGCTTTTGTCTCTGCTTGATGGTTAGACATCTTCTGAGATAACTCTCTGAAGTGCACCACTTCTGAAGGTTCAGAGGAGTCTTCTGCAGGCAACATGAATCTAACATGTTGTACTCGTCCTTCCGGTTGTGTTCTTACTGCAGCAACATCTTCCAAGGCTAACCCTGATGGTGACTGGAACTGACGTGGTTCTCTGACAGGACAGGTGGAAGTTTCCAACATTCCCACTCCCTCCTGTGAAGGATGGCCACAAGGCAAGTGAAACTCTCCATGCTTCAATTTCAATGCTTCTGAAAACTGCACATGTCTGCCAGAACAAATGTTACAAATTTGCTCTTCACGTTGCTGTGAAGATGAATTTTCTGACGTACGCAATGTTCCTGAAAACACAGGTAGCAACCATGCATGCTCTTGCACATGAACTTGCTCAGGTGACTGGCACTGTGTGGGCTGCACCCCTTGCCTCTGTAGAAGTGCTTCTGGGACAGGCTTTAAATTAATTGATTTTGTGTCCACGGAGTTTGGAGGTGTTGCAGCGGACAAGTGTCTTTGCTTCAGTTTATTCTGATACTCCTGTAGATGCTTTCTACCTTCTTCAATGGTCTGTCTGTGCAGCCTGAACAGAACAAAACCACAAATCTTTCTCAAGTTGTGTAAAGATAAACAGTAATTTCAATAATCAAAGCAATTCAGATTATTTTGCAACAGGCAGCTCAGACTTCCATTTCCTACAGAAATGTACCTATTCTGCTGTAGAAGGCGTTGTTGGTAATTATGGATCATCTGTAAATGGTTGTCTTCTCCAGGACTCCTGAGTTCTGACACCGTACTGTTTGCAGCCTAATCAAAATAAAACAATTTTAATTGCACTTATACAAATAACTCACAGAAAACTATTACAGCAACAACCTTCAGGTGTATTTTCTTTCTCCTAAGTTCACGGAAGTCACTCTGTTCAGCCCTTCGATGGCTGTGAGCTTTCAGCTTGAAGCAATGAAGCTAAAGCAGTTTCTGGAACAGATGGCCTTCAGCTACAATCTCTCTTGGCAAGTGTAGCGTGCACCATCAAAGTCAATGGTGCTTACAGCAGCTTAGCTCAAAGATGTAAATGTACCCAGTAGTAAACTTGGAGCAATGATCCAAAAGAGCTGCATTTTCAAGGCAATCAGATTCTCAGATGAGTAGAGGTTGTGTATATGATTCAAGATTAAAAAAAAATGAGTACTTTCCCCAAGCATCCTCAATAAATTCACCTCCTTCAAGTAGCTGCTTGAGATTCAGACAGATAAAACCACAGAGGTGAGATTTTTTTGTTGTTCTCCCCATGCCCCATTGTTTTTTCCATACTGGATATGCAAAGACAATTCAATATTGGAAGTCCAGTGATACCATGTGAAATACAGGCTTCTACAGCAAACAACAGGAAACTTTTACACGTATGAACTTCTGATTCAGAGCCTAAGAAATGAAAAACTGATTTTCCTGATTGCTGTGATTTAAAACAGGCAAATGGCTCTTGATTTTTATAATAAGGATAATTAAAAAGCTACACACGATTTTCTATAGCTCTTTACCTCATCTTCCACTTTTTTCTGCTGCTCTGGAGGAGGGACACTGTGGCTTTGTACCAGCTGACCTTGCTCTTCCTCTTCTGTTTTTTTCTTAGTTTTCTCCAAACAGGTTTGTATTTGGATCTTAAGAAGATCGGCCTCCAAACGTGCTCTCTCTTCTTCAATTTGTTGAAGCAAGGCCAGCTGTTCCTGTTTCTGTTTCTCTATTTGCTCATTCTATTGAGAAGGAAAATGAGGGTTAACCTCCAGAATGGAATGACAATGATATAAAAGACCGCTCACACACCAACAGCATACACAAAACTTTGTTCCAATTACAGCAGAAGTCCTCTTGCTTGTGAAAGGCATTTCAGAATTGTCAGAGGCCTTTAAAAGTAGTTCTAAAGTTTACCAGAACTATTTTGGTTTACTGGCTAGACATTTCTAATAGCCCCTGAATCCATTTACCATCACACTACTACCTGTTCTCAAATTAACAGAATGAATAAGATCAGAATCTAACTATTCAAGGAACATTATAATTTTCCAGAGACTGCAAAAGAAGCTCTTTTCTTACAGTGAATTCAAAAATCTACTTTGCATTTTAGAGCTTCATCAGGAGTTCACCACATTTAAATGTTAATTCGAACCTTCCAAAACTCCTGAAATAGCTAGTGTAGAACCACTTTCAGAGCACTCCATAGAACTCTGAAGTGGTCTGTTTATGTTTATTCTCTTCCTCTGTACCTATCAGCTACAAATCACTTAGACCCACGTGTTGCAACATATGTACTTTGAGAATGGAAGTGAGGAAAAATATCCCAGGTACTGGCAAAGATGAAGTGGACAACAGCCTTTAATGAGCCAGCCTGAATGTGGATGTGAGGAAAAGAGAAAAAGCCAGAGCTGAGAACAGTTAATGCGGACACAGCAGTATATAACCCTGGGCAGGTGCAAAGTGAAAGTAACCACACTTTCACAGAGGATCACCTGCCTTTCTTTTTCCCTGCTAAACAATACTACTTTCTCAAATTTATATTTCCTGAATATCTGAAGTTAAACTCTATACTTTGAGGCTGCACCAAGACCTGAATTTCAACTTTCCTTTTGTCAATTGATAAACCGCCCGTAGGTTTCTAACAATACAGCAAAACCTGTAAATATCACGAAAGACATACTGAAATGACATACACATATAATAAAATAGCACACAAAGTTATTATTTTCTAAACAGATGTAGCATTCCCACAGACACAAGATTCTGGGTTTCTTGTAATTAACTTGGAAAATACAGAAACAAAAAACACCTTGAAAACCCCAACAGTAAACCACAAAAAACACTCAAGGCTTGTAAATTTCTCCGGTCACTCCAAGCACAATCCCACACCCCTTCTCATGTTATCGCACAGTGTTAGTAAAGTTTTCACAGAGTTGTCTACTGTTGACTACATCCTCCCAGAAGCAAAGATATTAACTTACAATTGGGATTCAAATTCAATCAGTGTGGCACCCTCACCTATTGCACTTCTTAGGTAGCAATAAAATGTTTCTTTCCTCTCTATTCTAAATTCCAGCTTTGTCTTTTAAAAATAGTTAATACACAGAAGATAAGTACAGAAAATGTTACAGTAAAAGTTTGAAGTGTCACAAGCATGTGAAAAGTGCCTAGAGCTGCTGTACAGCCCGAAGCATTTTTAGACTTTTGTAAATCACTATTTTTACACCACAACTGAGATAGGAGTGAGTATGCACACACTTACCCACTTTTGTCTCTCTTGTGCTCTGATTTTAGCTGCTTGCTCTTGAGGATGGATTAGAACTGAATTTTCGGCTGCAGCTGTCTTATCCAATGTTTTCATGGAGTCTAAAATACACGTTAGTTAACTATAATTGCAATCTTCCACGGCTTTTTGCTCCTACACAAATTTTGCTGCAAGTATGTATCACATACCTGTTGCTTCACAAACCGTATTTTTCTGTTGCTCATAGTTCAGTTCTGAATCGCACAATGGTCTCTCTTCACTAGCAATTGTGCCTGATTCAATAGTCTCAACTTCACTTCGAGTATCTTTTTCACTTTTTGATGTCCACTCCTCTTTTTGGCTTCTAATCTTGTTCAGTAATTTCTTTAAGGCAAGTTTTGACTGAAGCTGGCGAGTTTTTGCTTCTTCATGATCTATAAAGAATATATAGTGTTGAGAGTTTTGGGTAATGCATATCTTTACATCATAAAACCAAAAAAACTCCTTTTTTGCTGTTGTTTTTAATTGCTTGCACAGCTGGACAAACAGTTTCATATTATGAAGTTCAAAAGTTTAACAGTATTTTCTCTTACCAGCAAGAGAGAAGCAGTACTTTGTCTCTGCATGCTATAAAAGGAGGGTTAAGCGAGTTATAGTACTCCACAGTCAGACTACTAAACATACTGTTACAGAAATAAGTAGTACCATTCCCCTGCCACCCCCAACTAGATGCTGCTGCCCTCTCCTTTGTATTGGCACAATGCAACACCACGAACTGGCCTGTGCCACCAAAGGGATGTGGTAGAAACACTTCGCCAAACAGCAAAGTTGACCAACGCATTTTGTGTTCACATCATGTTCCCCTGTACGTGCCACAAGCGTTCACGCAGACATGTACCACTGCAGCCTATTCACAACATGGAGCAACTTAATCACAAACCGGGACATAAAAGATACACAATAAGCAGACCCGCATACAAAATCAAGCTTTAACTTTGAAATATTTCAAAACACAAAATGAAAACTGTTGACATTCCCATGCCAGCATCATCCAGTGATTGACACTAATTACACACGAATGACTCTGGCTAACAATGTAGTTCCTACAATTAAATGTTATTCTCAGCATTCCAACAAACTGAAGAAAATCAGAAAAACAAGGCACAATTTTTAAATTCTTAGTCATTACAGCATTATCATCCGTCATAATCATAAACCACTGAATACTGAAATACTTCACAAGCTTCAAGGAATGTTAATACTACATTTATTTAATATATTAAAACTAAGTACCCACCCTTCTACTATGAAGCCAAAAGTTTAAGTTAAATCTAAAGTTTGAAAGGTTTACCTTCTGATTTGCTGGGGACCTTCTCTTCTGGCTGAGCGTCACAGACAGATTCTGGTTGAGTGTCACAAGCTGATTCTTGCTCCAAAGAGATATCAAGGTCATTATCTTGAGATCTGTCAGAAGGGGCTGGCAAAGGTTGTGGTTCAAACTGCAAAATGAGGTCTTCTTTCATTCCTAATGAAAAGATCACAACATAAAACAATCAACTGGAATAAAATGCCAACAACACTGCAAATCCCTAGAAGTTCAAATAATGATTAACTTCCTTCTCAACAGAGTTAATTCAATTATATTTTTTTTTTTTTTTCAAAACAGAAGATCACTGGTTATCCATTAATTCACAAATTCTACAGGCTTTTCCACCAGAATACGCTACGTCTTTCAAAATAAAGCGTTTGCGATAAAAGGATCATCTTTAACAAAGAAAGCAGCACACAGGAACAATTACACAAAGGAGGATCCCAATAGGTTTGTCAGGGAGAAGATACACCCTGTCCTGGCTGCTCACAGGGCTATTGCAGCACAGTCTGGGTGTGTAATCCTAAAAGACTAGTTAACAGGAGTTCTCCCACGATCTGAGGGGGTTACTACCTATAAGGGGTGTGGGACACATGGGAAGATCATCTTGAGCTTATATGCTTATTATAAATATTTAGGGAAGGAACCAAAGGCAGGGAAAGGACCAAGTTAGTTTGGGGAGGAACGACTGTAAGGAAAAATATCAGAATATGGGAATAAAAGGGCCCAGTCAGTACATGTGTCTGTCCCTGCACTGTGCCTGGCAGTCTGTGCCATCTTCTCATTAAATCCATTTCTAGCTGTTTTCCAGGGCAAGAAATCCTCTATTTTGTATGCATCTGTGCATATGCATATAAGGGCTTGTGCGACCAGCTGGGTGTATGTGTACTGAAAGCCTGTTTGTGTGTGCCTACTGTGAATACACACACAGCCTTGCTACCAGTTGGGAACCAGCCAGCCTGGGAACTAGCAGCCGCAGCAGCCTCTCCTCCACTGGGCCACTGGATTCAGCAGCCTCCAACAGATTACTTACTCCTGTCTTCACTATACATATCTTCAAATGCAAACTCCAACTCTCTCTGCCATTCTTCTTTCATTTCAATACGTTTGCATGGAGGCACAAAAAGCTGAGGTGGCATCTGCGCTACTATCCACCTTCTGCGCATCCGATCCATGTTCTGCATTTGCTCAAGTTCTTTCAGTAGCCTTTCCCTGTCCTTCAAATATAAAGGGTAACAAACTTTTAGTGTTCACATTCAGACAACCGTATGTCAGGACTGATAAAACACTTCCGCTTAGTTACTATGAAGTTAGTTTAACCCTTAATTCAAAATTATCTTTATTCTAGGGAGAAGATACTTCCTCGGAAGAAGGCTGTATCTGACCTTTAAACACACGCATCAAGTAAAAAGCAGGAAACTTTAGCTATCTCTAGCCTCCAAAAGTACTTGTGAAGGTAACACAACAGTAAAACAAATTTCAAAGCATACCTCTGAGTATAAAGACCCTTCTCAGAAGTTCAGTTTTTACTTCTTAAAGGAAACAATTTCAGTAATTCCAGGCTTCTACACTAACAGAACATCAATCTAAGTAAAATAAATCTTGAAAAGCTTTCCAAAAATAAAAACAAACTGTTGCCTTCTTAATAATGAACGATTGTTTTCCCCAAAAAGCACAGAATAACCAACTCCAAATAAAGCTGATGTGGAAAAGTAGAACTCACCAGCTATTAGAAAAAGTTTAACTTGATTATTACCAATTGGCTAAGAGCTGTCAAACGTGAAGATAACAATAATTAAGCAAGTTCTTTCATTCTGCCCCTTTCCAGATAGCCAAACTAGGCAGTTTGATGGTGTTTTTAACACATCCTTAAAACTCTGTTTAGCCCATCAATTTGCCTCTTGTAATTGTAACTACTCTACTAATCACCTACATGCAGTTTACTTAACACCAGCCATTCGGACATTAAAAACATGCACAACTACTTCACCTACCTGAGCCAAATGGACCTTCTTCAAGGCATGACTCCCTCGGAGATGTGCCTTTTCAAGCTGCTCTCTTCTCTCCCTTTCTGTCTCCCTATGCAGTTTCTCCAAACGTTTTCCTTCTTTTTCAGCAGCTGACCGAGCATCTGGCTGGCAGTCAATCAATAGTTCAGAGCATGAAGTTCATTGTAATAGTTTCAAAGCATATGTAACAATAAATAAATGAATAATCCTGCAGCAAAAGCACTTTAAAAGAGACACAGAATGCAATATGAACACCCTGGATGATTTATAGTTCTTGGTTGCAAGCAGGACCAAATTAGCTTTTAGCCTTCGGAAAATATATGTGTGCTTACACAAGTGTAGGTGTCAAAGTGCTCTAGTTTCAAGCTGTACTAGGGACAATCATCTGTACGATCTGTTATAAGAGAGTGGCTATTTTTCCTACATTACAAGGTAAAATAAGTAACATGGTTGGTATTACAGATTAACTACTTCTATCCTCATGGATTTATTTTAAACAAGGATGGGGAGGGAGCAGGAATCCAGAAGCATTTAAATTCTCTTCTGGGAAACCACAAACATCTGAAATATTTTAAACAAGAAAAACCTTATTAACTCATGACAATTAAATTTACTTAAGTGAGAAAAAAAGTCATTGCACATAAACATGGGCACAAAAATGAACATTTTAGATTTTTCCATGACAAAGCTGAGCAAACTACAGTGTCTCTTCTTATTCTTTGTGTCTAGCCCTTCAAATGTTAGGAAAACCTAAAACTGCATGAATGCACTGAAGAAAATACCTTCAAAACCAAATTTCGAGTGCTGATCCAGAACATGAACTCAGATTGTGGTCTCACACTACCAATATGCCAGACTGTTGTTTGGTTCACTTTTAAATAGTATTGCCTTAATTCAAAAATCACTTCTAAAAGCTAAGCTCTTCAGCCTTTGCTTGAGTCTACTGTAAACCTCAGCAAACTTTCCCATTTGGCACTGGGGTTTGGTTTTGGTTTTTGGTTTTTTTTTTCCCCACAAATTAGACTTCCTCCAGTCTGGCAAGCCAAAACCAATGACTGCATGAACAGATGAACACAAATACAATGTAAAACTGGGAGTACACCGCTAAGAAGAGAGAAAGATTAAAAGCAGGGCTACTGTAACTATTAATTTAGCATAAGCCACAAAGCAGCAGATTTGGGTGTCCAATGTCATGCCAGTCTGGTGAACTCACCTCCTTAGAGGTCTGTTCATGTGGGATTGTCATGTGTGATCCCACAAGTGACTGAGCACACAGAAGGTCTTACAAAGTTTCCCCATCTCAGATACTGATTAGTAAATTTTGACATGGTTGCTTTATACAAGTTCATAGTTTTCAATCTGCTCTAGAAGACTGAGCTGCTGATATCCAGACACTGTGTGCAATGTAAAGAAAGATCTACGGAAAGATGTATCACAAATATTTGGAGTTAATCACCTGCTCTCCATCCACTTCTCTGTCCACATAAGGTTCAGAAATATGGTAACGTGTAACAGAAAAGTTGTCAGCACTATAGGGCTTCACTGCAGGAGCCTTTTTCACTTCGAAATTCTAGGAAGAAAAGTACAAGTACAGCTCTATCAGTATCACTAGCAAAGCAACTAAACAGAACATAAATGATCTGTACTCTTAAATCAATATTAAAAAGAAAGCCACCTCCCCAAACTCTTTCCTGAACTCTCTTCTGAAAATATCTGTGTTTGAAACATTACATTTAATAGCTAATAAAAGGCATCAGCACAAGGCAGATCCAGAGGGCTTAATAACTGCGAGCACCTAACTGCCTAATGCAAGCTCCTCCACAAAAACTGACATTCAATAGCTCTACCTTAATGTTTCAAAATCATTACCTTACTTTAAAAGCACTTGTGTTTGATGCACTAATACAAAGCCCACTTACAACAGCTGTCACACTCACCTCCAAGCAGGGCAACCACAGAACCACAATATAATTATACCTAACAGCAAAATAATACTTCTCAAATACTGACTTTCTTTACAAAACTCAGAACTATCCTGTCCAATTTATTAGTTGACTAGAGAAAAGAGCATTTTCCATAACTTCACTGAAAAGTATCTATTCAGATAACACAAGGTTTTGTTGTTTTGGGTTTGTTTGTTTGCTTTTTAAAGTTTTGGCTACACTACTACTCTTGTGCTAGAGTTTGAATACTGAGCAACCAGACCCTCCCTCTTTGGCTCAGCCTCAAGTTCTCTGGTAAGGTAGCTAGGTTAGGATGCAGTATTATGTAGGACCTGCCTTTGTGCTTCTAACATCTCCTCCATTTCTTTTCTCTCAGCTTCGTCTTCCCCAGACCTTCTCCTTAAAAAGCATTCTTACATTAACTAAACCAGCAAGCTTCACAGCCTGAGGAGTTTGAAGCCAACATGACTGTAAACAAATGCACACATACAAAGAGCAGCATTTAGTCTCAGGAATCTTAAACTTCTTTCTATGCATGAGGCATTTCAAATTTCAGCATTGATTATCTCTTGTTATTTTACGAAGACTGGAGAGAGTCAAGTCTTCAAACTGAGAATTCTATGATATGCAACTCAGTTTTAGCCTTACCAACAGAACATCAGTAGCTTATTTTACGGTTCTTAAGCAAATGTATGTAATTCTAGTAGGAGAGAAAAAAAGACATGTCCAAATAAAAGCAAATCATCAAGATTTTAACTTTCATTTGTACAAAATGCTATTTAAAAATGTCTAACTTTCTTAATTAATACATCATAGTAATTTAACAGATCATCATTAACATAAATGCTTGCAGATACTAATGGACGAGTCCCCTGCCTAAACCCTATTAGCCAGATCACCAACTGCTTGACCTACACTATTTTCTGAACATGTAATTAAACCTCAGCCTTCTGAACTATTACATAAAATGTGAAACTAATAAATCACTAATTAATAACTACAATCGCATCTCCAGAATTCTATTCAAGAGCTGAGAAGATGCAAGAATTACACTGGAGGCTGAAAAAATAATACTTGTAACATTATGACACCTCATGGTGGAACTACTGCAGTTAAGAAGACACACACTTCTGTCAAGAGGTTTGTAAGTGTCTCCCCTCCAAGAAAAGCAAATATTTCTATACTAAAATCTGGCAAAACTGGAGCAGCAATGCCTCATGAAATGAAAAATATGAATACTTACAAAGACTACAGTAACATTTTGGGGTTGCATTTCCAATACATAATGCTATAGATCACTAAAAAAATGAAGTACAAAAAAAGTCTGTGACACTTGTCAAGAAATTGGTGTTTACACTTTAACTTCAATTAGTTAACTTAACAGTTGAGCTAACTAAATAAGGCCTCAATTCCTAAAAGCTGTTCTTCTGAGAATGAAACTTATGGCAAGATATCTTAGAGGAAAAACCTTCTTTTGTCAAGTAACAATACTTGCAGTATCTTCAGAAAATGCTCCTTAATGCTGTCAGTAACAACACTGCCTGAGCTCCACTTTATGAAATTTTATTCAATTGTTATTGCAACAGAACATCAGATTATGATTATAACCATGTTTAATAACCTATTTATATAAATTGATTCAAGAAAATAAGCATGCTTATGCAGATAACCTTGTAATTTGCTGTAATTCACAGGATTTAAAGTTAAGCAATTCAAATTCAGTGCCTTCTGAGTCATGCATTTGCAAGACAAAGCCCCAGATTTCCCCCCCTCCCCCTTGACAGTTTACATCTTTTGTTTTCTCTCCCTATACAGAACTGGGAATAAGCCACAGCTCTAATCATCTCTGATCTTTCAATTACTTCACATTTACCCCATGCGGTACATGACACACAGTTACTCTTCCAAGAAAATAACTTTATTCTTTACCCTGTGCCCTTCCAGCAACATATACCTATGATAAAAGGATTAAAACCCTTACAGATATGAAAAATAAGAAAAAGGCTCCAAGTCAGCTAGTCTTTACATGGATCACATTGACACGCTGTGCCACATTTAAACAATGCAATCTTTCCTCAATAAAAAATCCAACATGCCTGCAGAATTGTTGATTCAATTTGCCATTATCGAATCATGAACTCATTAAAAGTATGCCCAGGTACTGTAGAAAATTCAGCTGTCTGCAAACTCTCCTAAAACCAGCTAAAATCATGTTTGCTTAGAAAGTAGGTTAAGAACATGTGTTCATAGACTGAAATGCATTACACTGCAGACTTTCAGGAAGGGAAGTTATGATTGTGCAATACTTTGTCCTGGGTTCAGCTGTAACAGTTCTTTTCCTCCTTCTTAGTAGCTGGTGCAGTGCTGTGTTTTTGACTTTAGTCTGAGAACAACGCTGATAATAAATGTTTTAGTTGTTGCTAAGTAACGCTTACCCCAATCAAGGACTTTTCAGTCTCATGCTCTGACAGTGAGAAGGGGCACAAGAAGCTGGGAGGAAGCAGAGACAGGACACCTGACCCAAACTAGCCAGGTACTGACCCAGACCTGTCATCTAACGCAACCACAAATGCACCAGAACCAAGAGAAACCTGAACAAAGTCTTCTTGCTTGCCTTGGTCAAAAATAGACTGAGAAGGAAATTCTGCATTTTAAAATGGAAAGAGAGATGCATTACTGAGGTTCTTAGATGAAAAGTATTATATAGTACTGCCGAACCCATGACAGTCTTTTAACCTGTTATATCATCCATAATGTTGAGGTGGTGTGTCCATGCTGAGAAAGATCATTGTAGAGTTTAGTATTACTGTGGCTATTAAATAAAAATGAAATCATGATAAAGTTTAAATGATGCATTAACCACAAACACAGGCTCTTGGATGACAAGAAATAAAAATCTACACATAACAAGAGAGCAGAACTAAACCAATACCAAAGCCTGGTAGAAAGAAGTCTATTAATACACAAGCCAGTAATTTTCTTGGGTTTTGCTGAACCACCCTCATATGTATGCAAACAGCAGTTCTGGGTATCAAAGCAATAAATAATCATTACATTCTATGTTATCCTGAAATTCTGATCACTATGGAATCATGGATACATACCTCAAGAGGATGTGGTGGAGGAGGTGGCAGGCTGGCAATTTTGGCTGCTCTTTGTCTTTCTACTTCCAGAGCATGTTTACGTGCATTTGTTCGTCTTGGGGGGAAAAAATCAGAACGCACATCCCCACCCAAAAAGAAAGAGAGAAGAAAAGAGAGAAGGAAAATAACTGAAGCAACAATGACAGTAAATGACTGTGCAAAAAATGACTGTGCAAAATAAAAGGCAAACCTAAAAATAAACAGATTCAGCTGTACTTGAATTGAATGCTTGGGAGATAGGAACGGGCAAGTATACTGTAAAGTCAACAGAACTTGTGCTGAAAGGCAGAGCTGGAAAATCAATCTATTGCAGCAATGCAAAAACTAAAAAAAAAAAAAAACACAACCACACAAGCTTCCAAAGAACAAAGATAAATCCCTGCCTTTCACTGTGGTTTTCAGGAAGCACTGCAGCACTTTAACACATTTTAATTACTCAAGTGTGGACAAAACTGTGTGTTTAATCAATAGGTCTCAGCCCTTACTCAAGCACAACTGTCCCCAAGACTACATAGCTCATTTTCCATGCCAGCCAAGTTTGGTCCAATTTGTTTAAACCCAAGCAAACTAAAAAACCCTAACCCTCCCAAAACCACAAACATGGTAAGAAGGAAGACCATGACAAATAAAGTAAGTCCTTTTTTCAGGCAGGTAGCTCTCCATCAGGCACTGGCCTGAGAATACTGCATTTTGTATGTCACTGAATAGCTGTCAGACAACAATCTCGACTGAAAACAGCAACAGAAAAATGAAAGGCCCCTGTTCCTTGAGACCCTGTAAGGCCAGCTTGTTCTTAATACTAGTTCTTATCAAAATCCACAAGCTCCGGCCATCAGCATTAACTCTCTAACTCATAAAATTTCAAGATTCAAAAAGCTGAAAGCAAGAAGCACTTCTGCCTGTCACCTTGGGACACTGTAAAACGCACTCTGTGCTTTATGAAACCAGGGAGTTACTGCATACCGGGCTTGCTCACGAAGTAAGTTTTCTTTTTGGTACTTCTGCTCTTTCAAGGCTTCCCTATGCCTCTTCTCTGCTCGCTGTTTCCTTTCCTCTGCTTGTTTTGCCAGAGCTTCTAAGTCAGGTTCCTTAACAATAAAATATCACAAGCACTTAATACAGGGTTTTACTCTTCAAACTATCAGCGCGATATTTCAAGTTAAGTTCTGCTGTAAGAATCATAAGCTCAAAATCACTTTCTACAGTATTAGAGCAGAAATACCCTAAACAATAGCTTTTCCTTCTCTGCCATCTTCATTCTCTTTCCTACCACCAACAGCAACAAATTTACCACATTCCTCGGCCAATGTAACCAAATATTAATGTGGAAACCTCAACTTTTCTCTCCATCTCTGGTGAAGAGAGTAATATAAATACACTTACCACTTCAGCAAATGCTGTACAAGAGAAAACATGTTACTTCCTTTCAGTCCTAAACTACAACAACTGTGTCTCAACAGAAATATTTATGATAAGTTCTCTGCTCTTATGGCATTGGTACCATAGTTTTCCACAAACTCATCCCTCCTAGCATCAGAAAGGATTTTTCAAAAGAGTTGATTTAGGGACAATGAGGTATGGAAAGGTATAATGCTATTTGACCTGGGTTAAAAGCTCAATTAATTCAACAAGTAAGCTAGCCTGCAAAATCCATGCAAGAAATCTGTGGCACTGATTTCTATAAACCTGGTTCAGTGTCAGACCTTTGGAAAGTTTCTACCTAACAACCTCAATGATCTCCCAAAGACAGCCTACACAAGTCACAGAATTTTAAAGGACGTGTAAATACATTATAGGGGCAGAATTAAGCAATGAACCAGTCAACAGGCAAAGGCCTCAGAAGCCCTTACCAAGACTTTCCAAGTCCCTTGAGCAGTGAAGAAAAAAGCCTGTATTTTCCTAAGCACAGAAAAGATACTGTTACATGGTAGAGAAAACAAGTTATTATATGGCTGACATACTTGAGACAATGATTCACCATGTGCAATTTAGTCAAGTACAAATACACACTATCATATATGTATACAATCTAACATTAATAAAATAACTGGAAGAGTTTGCACAGCAAAAGCCTCAGCAAATGGGCCTGACAGACCATTTAAATCATGGCCTTGTAGAATGATATCTTGAAAAAAGTACATAAACATTTCCAAGATGCTTACATTCTTAAAAGCTGCAAGATAAAGCATATAAAAACCTGCAATATGGGTATTTCTAGAGCATCCAGACTTTCTCTGACAATACCATTAGGCTGTTTCACTTACATTCTCCTTGGCTTGTCGGTGACCCTCACCAATTGCCCTTAGGCTTGATAAATAAAATTCTTCTAAGGCTTTCATCTTTTCATCCTGTGCTTTTTGCCACTCAGCTCTCAGTGCCTCCTCTAACTGATGGAGCTGTTCTTCTCTCCTCTGCTTTACCTTCTGTCTTATCTGCAAGGCGATATACTTCTGCTGCTCTCTAACCTGCAGAAATAGCATTTATGTTTTGTCACCAACTTACTTTTTACTGCAAGTCTTTCCACAACATACTCTATCGTCTTTTAAGCTTTTCTTCTCATCTACTATTCCACTGACAATCCATCCAGAAAACACTTTAAAGTTGCCGTTACCTTTTCCCAAACTTTGTATGTAAATAATAAATTTAGACATAGTTAAATGTTTCAGTGAAAGTCCAAAGGCAACATACAGCTGACACATAAAATGCAAAAACTGCTTGAAACATCCTTTTTCCCAAAAGCACTACACAATAACGCAACATATAAAAAAGCCCAAGAGGGGTGAAAGATTAGTACATCTTTAAGATGTGTCTTTTGAGGACATGAAAGACATGA
The DNA here is from genome assembly GCA_025447955.1 of Psilopsiagon aurifrons. Lineage (NCBI taxonomy): Eukaryota > Metazoa > Chordata > Aves > Psittaciformes > Psittacidae > Psilopsiagon > Psilopsiagon aurifrons. Next base: position 3,871 of record JAOEHY010002347.1, on the reverse strand, counting down.
ACAGCCTGTGTGGACAAAGCAGAGGAAGGTTAAGAAAACAAGCAAGAGAAATGGACCAATAGCCCTGTGGTGTAACTGCAGGACAGCAGAACAGAAACAGAAGATGAGATGAAGAACAGACATGCTCTTCAGAACATAGAAGTACTGTGCTCAGACATCCTAAAAGGAGCTGTACCTAAAGCATTCTGAGCTACACATCTTGTAGCAATTCAGTTCATCTAGAGGAAAGCTCTGAAGTTCTGTATTAGCAGCTATTGTCTTACTGCTTCTGCGTGATCACTGTGAAAACTGGAACACTGTAGGAGGTGACACACAAGTGACAACCAGCAGAAGAGATAACTGCATGTTTACAGATAATAAAAATGGTAGATACTGGGAAGCTAGCAGGGAAGAAATTCTGGAACATCTGTTCCAGCAAATCTAACAAATAGACATTTCATGAGCAAAATATGCACTTAGTAGTAAATAAGCAGGAGGAAAACAAAAGCCATTCATAAACTAAATAGAAACCTAATATACAATACTGGGGGTGGGACTAGTGGAAGAGTGCCTAGAAAGCTGTCACAGAGGAAAAGTTCTGGAGGATGCTGGCCAGGTGAGTGCCCAGGAAGCCAAGAAGGCAAATAGCATCCTGGCCTGTATCAGCACTAGCGTAGCCAGCAGGGCCAGGGCAGTGATTGTCCCCCTGTACTGGGCACTGGTAAGGCTGCACCTTGAATCCTGCGTTTAGCTCTGGGCCCCTCACATGAAGGTGCTGGAGTGTGTCCAAACAAGGGCAGCAAAGCTGGTGAAGGGTCTGAAGCACAAGTGTGATGAGGAGCAGCTGAGGAAATGTGGGATGTTCAGCCTGGAGAAAAGATGGTTCAGGGAAGCTCTTATTGCTCTCTTATAACTACCTGAAAGGAGGCTGTAGGGAGGTGCTGGTCTCTTATCCCAAGTAACAAGTGATAGGACAAGAAGCAATGGCCTTAGACTGTGCCAGGGAAGGTTTAGATTGGAGATCAGGAAAAGTTTCTTCACTGAAAGGGTTGTCAAGAATCGGAACAGGCTGCCCAGGGAAGCAGTGGTGTTACCATCCCTGAAGGTATTTAAAAGACATATAGATGTGGCATTTTGGAAAATGGTTTAGTGGTGGACTCAGCAGTGCTGGGTTAACAGTTAGACTGGATGATCTTAAAGGTTTTTTCCAACTGAAATGATTCTATGATTCTAGAATATTACAATCCTGAGATTCAGTTCACATGAAATCAAATTTTCAGTTCATTTTCCTAAATTATTTGTTACATCACGAAATAAAATAACATGCAAAACCACAGACATACCTGCTGCAGCCTCAGCTTTCTTCTTCTTTCATATTCTTCTTTCAGCAGCATGGTTTCTTCATTAGGGCTAAGCCTCAATTGCCCAACTTTTGCAACTTTCCTCTTCATTTTTGGAAATGTAGAATAATCAACTTCTGAGAACATGAACACCAGAAATTGTGCATGAATTATATAGGTAAGCCAGGTAAAAACCAAAAAAAAAATGCCACAAACCAATATTGCCAGTATCTTACAAATCAGTGTCTCTAAGAGCATGAGCTACAACTGTTCAAGTCTGTTTCAAATGTACTCAACGACACTGGCACCGTCTTTGTCACAGTCACAAATGTACTGCTTTTGATTATCATGCCATATAGCAAACTGCAACAGCTTTACATTCTCATTCTACACTGTGGACCTGACAGGTAAAACTGCAAAGTGAATACTGAACACCACCCTACATGTGGGAAGATTAAACAAAAATAAAACCCAACAAAAAGCTATCACACAGGAAAGCGAGGTGGGCATGTAGGTGATTCGTACTGAAATGTTCTCATAGCAGTTGTAATATAGAATCATAGAATAGTTAGGGTTGGAAAGGACCTTAAGATCATCTAGTTCCAACCCCCCTGCCATGGGCAGGGACACCTCCCACTAAACCATGCCACTCAAGGCTCTGTCCAACCTGGCCTTGAAGACCACCAGGGATGGAGCATTCACAACTTCCCTGGGCAACCCATTCCAGTGCCTCAACACCCTTATAGTAAAGAACTTCCTCCTCATAACCAATCTAAACTTTTCCTGTTTTAAGTTTGAACCTGTTGCCCCTTGTCCTATCACTACAGTCCCCAATGAAGAGTCCCTCCTCAGCATCCTTATAGCCCCCTTGTGTTAATTGAAGTTTTTGACTGCAGCTCAAGGTTTTCTGCCTTGAAGATGCAAAACTCCACCAACAGTCTGCATGCCAAGCATTGCACTAGAACACTAAACACCATAACTGAAGTTTTCTTAAGCAGCTGTTTCAAACATTGTTTCCGTGTAAATTCTGATGAGGAATCAGGATCTACTGAGAGAAAGAAAAAATACTTTTTCAAGGAGAAAGAAAAAATACTTTTTCAGCCTGATAAGCAGCTTACTCCAAATTTCCTCCCATCCCTCAAGAATCTACTTGATGTTTAAATATGCATATCCCTGAAAATACTCTCCCAAAACAAACCAGCAAAACTTTCAAAAGCCACTATTCAGTTCTGAAAATCATAAGTTTATGAACAAAAATGAACAATCTAAGCAGCACTAAGAATTTAACCAATATGTTCCACTTGGAAAGAGTTCTCTTCAGCATATAAATTAAAACAAACAAATCTCACAAACACATTCTTATGAAATCACATCAGTTGTAAAACCAAAATAATTATCAGCGACTGGTTTGGGTTGGAAGAGACTGTAAAGCTCATCCAGTTCTAACCCACTGCTGCATGCAGAGACACCTTCCACTGGAGCAGGTTGCTCCAAACCCCATCCAACCTGGCCTTGAACACTGCCAGGGATGGGGCTTCTCTGGGCAACCTGTGCCAGTGCCTCAGCACTTCCCTCACGGGGAAAGAAATTCTTTTCTTCTTTAGGTCTAATTTAGATCTACCCTCTGTCAGTTTAAAGCCATTCCCTCTTGTCCTGTCACTACCTGTCCTTGTAAAAAGCCCCTCTCCAAATTTCTTGTGGCCCCTTTAGGCACTGGAAGCTGCTCTAAGATCTCCTCAGAGCTCTCTCTTCTCCAGGCCGAACAAGCCCAACGCTCTCAGCATGCTTCCGTAAGAATAGTGCTCCGGCCCTCGGAACATCTTCTAATTATCCACAAGACACTTTCAGTAGAGGGTTATTAAGCCAATGAATCCCAAGCTCATTACAAGATAAACAGGGACATAAAATCGCATTTCCTGCTGGCTTTTCCTTACTCAGCTCATTAGGTAGAAAACAGAAGTTTATCAATACACCTAGTTAAGGAGCAAATGACTACCTCCCTCCCCCCTCCCATAAAGAAAATTTAGAGGATGAACAATACAAAGTCTAGAACTAACATTCGAAGGATAAAAGCAAAAGCAGATAACGCAAACGCCACAGCAAAGCAGCCCACATTTGCCCAGATTCAACTGCAATACAAAGCCATCAGTAAATGCACAACAGGTTATGACTAAGTCTGCCTTTCCCAGGAAGTAGAGAAGTTCCGGGAGCACCATTAACGCCTCTCACTTTTCCTCAAAGATCAGCTCCCCAGAGCCGGGAAAGGCAGCCCCCAGCCGGGGCTCAGGCCCTGAGGTGGCCGCCTCAGGAGCAGCGACCTGGACGGAGCCCGCAGGCCCAGCAGCTCTGCCCGGGAGGCCCCATCTCCGGGAGCCGCGGCCGCTGGACCAGACCGAGCTGAAGCGAGCTATGCGGAAAGGGAAAGGAAGGTCCGGCCTCACCCGGCGCGGGGAGCGGGGGAAGGGGGGTCCCGCGCCGCCCCCGCTCCTCACGGCCGCCCCACGGCCGCCTCGCGCCGCCGCGTCACCGCCAGCAGCCAACGGCTGCGGGCG
>JAOEHY010002346.1:17066-30704 GCA_025447955.1 Psilopsiagon aurifrons | reverse complement strand
GACTGGAGCACCTCCTGTATGAAGATAGGCTGAGAAAGTTGGGTCTGTTCAGCCTGGAGAAGAGAAGGCTGCATGGAAACCTCATAGCAGCCTTCCAGTATCTGAAGGGGGCCGACAGGGATGCTGTGGATGGACTCTTCATTAGGGACTGTAGTGATAAGACAAAGAGTAATGGGTTCAAACTTAAACAGGGGACGTTGGATACGAGGAAGAAATTCTTTACTGTGAGGGTGGTGAGGCACTGGAATGGGTTGCGCAGGGAAGTTGTGAATGCTCCTTTGCTGTCAGTGTTCAAGGCCGGGTTGGACATAGCCTTGGGTGGCATGGTTTAGTGTGAGGTGTCCCTGCTATGGCAGGGGTGTTGGAACTAGATGATCTTAAGGTTCTTTCCAACCCTAACTGTTCTATGATTCTATGATTCTATGTCCATATCTTTTTTATACCAGGAGGTGTGTGTGGGGGGCAGAGCTAAGGCCAGTACTCCACATGGGGTCAGGGTCTCACCAGAGATTTTAATTCTTAGTTTGAAACTGGTGAGAAATGCTGCCATTGGTTTTACTGGGATGGGATTTCAGACTTGCTGTTGTCCCACCACCATGCAGACAATACATCTTCTTGGGCAAGGCATTGCAGCAAGGGTTAAGATTTTAATTTCATCTTGTCTCAGTTGCAGATCTCGTGTAGGTCACTCCTCCCTCTATGTGGTTTGTTTTCCCTATAGCCTATCCTTTGTGCTTCTTGTTCATCTCAGACATGAAGGCTTTGGAACAGTGTCTCCCTTGCACATTACATTATCTCGAGGTTTCAAAGTAATTGAAATATTTAGATGCTATTGCCATATGAATAATAGCAATTAAAATGCTATTATTTGGAGAAATCCAGGCTGGCCTGCTGAATGGATTCATCTAATTCTTTATAAGAACAAGACATATATTTTTTAGGTATGTTAAATTTTCAACACTGGGTTTCAGCTGTTATTACGAGTCTATGCAAAAATGTATGTGCTCTGAATGTCTACAAAAATAAGTTTGTTTTCTTTAAAAATAATGAGTTTATACTAGTTATTTTTGGTTATGTTTCAGACCAAAATAACACTATAACTAGCTGCAGAAAGTCTTGTGGCTCACACCACAGCAAGTTTTAAATCTCATGGAGTCAATGGTGCAGTTTTCGTTTAGAAAAATAAATGAAAATAAAGAGCTTCCTAGATTTGTTTTCCCAGGCGAGAATAGAGGCATGACCAGCCTAAAGTAGTTTCTGCAGTCAAACACTTCTTTTGTTAGTAGAATAATGATAAAATCTATCAAAACCACTGCATTTTTCTTCAAAAAGTTGCTCTTATTTTGTTCTGTCCACAGTGTGTGAAGCAACAACAACTCTATTTGAAAATTATATCTCTAGAAAAGTTAACTGGGGGGAAAAAGTCTCCAGTAATTAATTCATATCCTACAAATGCAGTACTGTCAATAAATTTCAGTATGGTAAAATGTTTGAGAAATAAAATGCTTCTCATGCCAGTATTTCCAGAGTAGACATTGGCTCAGACTTTATTCCATACCTTCTGCCACTCCAGCAAAAAAAATAAAAGAGTTAATGTGATCAGAGTACCACTGAAGTAAATTTTAAATCAAAATACTTCTCTGAGCTGGTAACAACAGCTCTGCTCTCTTTTCATTTAGAAGTCTTTAAAAATCCAGACTTTCTGATGATCCTCCAAGAAAATGGGAAATATATTTCACAGCTGTTTAGAAATACTAGGTTTTCTACTCCTTCATGCTGCACATTAAGTCTCAGGGAACAGCAGTGCATAAAGTTCATACTTGATTTTTCCTTCCTGCTGAGTTTCTCTATTCTATTGTCAACAGCGTTACTACGTCACATTTACAGACTGCTACAGGTGGTAATCTGTTTTTTCTTATCTCTATTTTAAAGCACCTTGCTCCTTCCTGGACATTGTCAAATAAGCAATAAAAAGTTAACAATAATTTCCATGGGAACAGAACCTTGTTGCTAAAGGAACACAATGGCGAACTTGTTTCTTCACTTTAAGGACCATTCAGAGCAAGTATTTTTTAAGAGCAATGTTCAGATGGGTCTTGGGTGAAAGGAGAGCACTTAAGAAGATTTTAATTGAATCTGAATATCTTGTAGATGATAGACTCTAGCCCTAGATTTCAGCATCCCTGGAAAAACCAAATTATTCCTAGTTTTATTAAAGGTCTCATGTAAGATAATGTGAAAGCCTGCCTTTTTAGTTATGAGTTATTCATCCAGCAGGCCAGTGGAAGAAAGATGATGTATGTTGCATAAGACAGAGAATCTGAATCAGAAAACCCTGAAATGGTGAACACAGAATTAAAGAGGATTAGGCTTCGCATCCACCAAGAGAGCAACTGCCTGAATCAGACAGATGCTGTTCAAGCTTTCTTTGTGTTTAGTATCATGTTGTAGCTTAAGCAGTAATAGAAATGGAGGAAAGGACAGAATTAGGGCTTCTGGCATCTGCTACTGTTTTTAGCCAAGCCCTAGTCAGTTTCACAGAAAAATCATAGAAATTCCAAAAGATTCCTGTTGTCTTCCAAAAGCTAAGCAGCCAGGTACAGGAGAGACCAACAAGATGTTCCTGTTAACCTGTGTTTATCACACATCAGCAGCCCACATAAGAAAGTAGCATTAGAGCTCTCTGAAACTGGAAATATTTTAATGGATCATTTAGAATTTAGAGGGCAGCAGAGAATTCAGTTCTGAGAAAAGAGAACACAGGAAATGTGTTTGCTAGCACCAGTGTCCAGAGAGTTCCTTGGGTTTGCTGTATTGGTAACGTTGCCTTGTGAGGGCACATCTTTCACATTTTAATTTTTTGCCTCTGCCTTGAGAACTTCACTTTGAGGTGAGTCCCCTTCTTCAGCTGGTCAAAGCTTCCATGTTAATCTCTACAGAGGCCAAAAGGATTTCTGGCGATGGGCAAGTCACGTTAGGACCTGGGCAGCTCCTAAACTCCTTTTTCACAGGATCTGATAGTTAATAATCACCTGTTGTGTCCTCACTCACTACATCTGTCATTTCAAGTTAAGCAGATGTGTTTTTTCTGGCCAGTGGTGGTGACAGCAATGAAGGTGATGTCAGGCCAGAAGTTCTACATGAAACCAGTGCTGCTTAGTGCTCCCTGGTAATTTTAAATGTGAGGGAAAAAAAAGGAATAAAAGGAAGCAAGAACATCCTATCCTACCCATCTTTGGGGGCCTCAAAAGAGCAGAGGTCTTGCTTGGCAACGGAGGAACAGGGTGAATCCTCTCCTGGAGAGGACAGTCTGAGGCAAGAAGCTCTTTTCCCATTATGTCCACCAAAAATGAGGTTTTGCATGGACAGAAATCATTCATGATGGTAGGCTGAATGTGGCAAATCAAAGAGGAATAATATATCTAAGGGCAGAAACATTAACATCCTTAAAAAAACACCAACAACTTCATTTCTGCTAATGATTTCTCATATATTTTTGTAATGTTGGTTTCTGTTTTGATTTGGTTTGAACAACTTTTTTTTTATCTTTCTTGGTTCAGTCCCAGATTATAAACTCTATTATTTGCTGAGCTCAGTGGAATGTAGTTTATAAAGAGAATCTAAGCAAGTTATAGGCCTGTTGGTCCAAAACAAAGTATGTTTACAGCCATTGCAGTTTTTCACTTGGGTAATGTTGAAACTGCAATATAAAAAATTAAATATGCATAGGAATATAATGCTAAAATTACAATCTAGGAGTTAAAATGAAATAATGGAAAAAATGTTGAAAGGCAAAATTTTGCCATAATAAAACATATTTCATTGACAATTGAAAAGAAGAGTTGGTACTATTAATTTTTATTTCCTTCAATTATATATTGTCAAGGTTAACAAAACTCCCAAATGTTTCATGCTTGATAAAAACACAGTTTTTGTTGTAAGAAGCATTTTTTTTAATACTCCTGGAAGTTTATAACTGCAATAGCATAATATTGACCTGCTGTGATCTGTGATAATCCCAGCAGTAAAATATTGAAGTGGGATTCAGTTTTTTTTCTGTGCATCTTAGAAGGGAAGGGGAAATAAATATGAATGACTATTTTACAGTGGCAAAAATCATGGGTGAAATTGAGTGAAAGCTGGCAACAGGAATATACTCTGAAGAAGTTGGCCTGGGTCTGGGAGATTTGAGTGCCCTGTTTTACAGGAAGAAGTGTGATTTCCTGCAGCCTTAATCTTCCTGGGGTCACCAACTGCACCTCTCCACACACCTCCTCAGAAGATGATGGGAACTGAGCAACTGGGCACTCACCTGTACTTTAAAGTGCTCTATCCACCACCAGAATGTGGTCCAGGACAAATGAGGTAGGAGAAACTAGGAGGTAGAAGGGAAGAAGTTGCCTTGAGGATCATGCCCTGTGATAAGAATAGATGTGAGTTATCCTGTACCACTTGATCCAGGGTTGAAGGTTTAGCATAATGTGTTGTGAAAACAAGTGAAAAAGCTGGGAGACCCAGACTTCTGTCAAATTTAGCTGAGTTCATCCAACAGCTTCAAATTACTGGACTGGGAGAGAACGGGCTGGTGGATCTCTGAACAGAGACATACCTGCACACAGTAAATGCAAGTTAAATGTAAAATAAATACAGAGAACAGTTTGTGATCACTTTTTTTCTTTGCTATGTGTTGCAATGACTGTCAACTGACATTGTAAACTTAATGAGGTGTTAAAAGTCTTAAGACATAAACTTGCAACATGGAAATCCCAGCCAATTTCCCCTAGCTTTTCTGGGAAAGCAGATGGAGGTGATGAAGGCACTGAGCCCCACTTCCCACACTTACCCAGGAAACTTAATCATTGGCAGTAGTCATGCAGAATTCAGTGAACTAGAGAAAAAAGCCCCATATCTACCCTTGGGATCCCAAGCTCCAAGCACGGCTTTGCCTTCTTTTCAGGGAATATATGGCACACAGATGTTTGAAATGACAGGGGAAATAAACTTGAGCTTTTTCTCACAGGGTATCTGGAGGCAGCATCTTCTCTAAGACAGCCCACATAATGTGAGTGAGGAGAAGTTGAATCTGTCTTTGTGGATGTCATGGGTATGACTTCATTGACCAAGGCTGGGAAAGGTTGGACTGGATTGCCAAGAATCACAGCTGGTGCAGAAACATCAATAAAGATGTGTGGTAAGAGCCTGTCTCTTCCTATGTCAGCTTCAGTCATGTTACTAAGGTGGTGCAGGTAAATAAGATTCACTAATGACTTAGAAAATAATGCAAAAAAAAAAAAAAAAGGAAAACATTTTGTAAATTGCATTTGTCACTGATCCGTAAAAAAAAAAACCAACTCTGTGAGCCTACAGAAACAAATGTACAGACAAAGGGATTTTGTTGCACAGGAAAGCAGTCACACAACTGCAAGGCTAGCAATGGGAGATAGAAATCTGGAAATAACAAAAGGCAAAAAAATGTGGCTCAGTTTTAATTGCATTGACTTACTTGCAAGACACCAACATCTCAAATCACTCCTTTGTATTAGATGACATTTAGACAGGAGTATGGAGGACTGAGCCGCCTCCTCCTCCTTTGTGTTTTGGGAGCAGACTCCTGCCCACTTGCCTTTGTGGATGTGTGAATACCCAGGAACTAGGGCGCTCCAGGCTCTTAGTGCTCACTGTAGTAAAAGCTTGGGTGGCCACGTGGGTCTGAACTACCCTTGGTGCACTGTCGCATGTGTGGGAAGCAGCACGTGGCACCGTGGCACAGCAGGCAGTCAGGCGTCTGGACCTTGTGTGATTGTGGAAAGATTGATATGTATAAAGAGTGTACAGTCCTTACTGATGTGAAGAAGGCAGTCATTACAGGGGACAGTGCTGGTCAAAGCTCTGCAATGAAACAGGCCAGAAGTCCCACATTTGCTGCAGCAACACAGGCATGCAAAAGGTTCTTTGACACACCTGACTCTAAGTGATGTCTTTTTCTGACTTCCTAACTCCACCCTTCACTTCTTAAGCACTGAGAGGAAAGATCATGTTGATCGTATACCTGTGTTTCATTTAAATTGTTTTGGTCTAGTCTTGTGTATGTTCCTATCAGCATAAACTGCAGTATCCTGCTACATTAAGCCAACCCCATCACTAAGAAGGTGTACCTCCAAAGAGATTTTTTTTCTCTTGCTTGATTATGAAGTTTTCCACTGGTTGTAAACAGCTCTGAGCACTATAAAATCGCTAATCCTATGTGTTGACGCAGCTGTTTTAACAGATTCAGAATAGAATCTCTATCAAAGGCATCTAGATTTAGAATAATGTAAACGGAATCATAGAATGCTTTAGAGGTGGAAAGGACCTTAAAGATCATCCAGTTCCAACCCACCTGCCATGGGCAGGGACATCTCCCACTGGACCAGGTTGCTCAAAGCCCCATCTAACCTGGCCTTGGGTACTGCCAGGGATGCAGCATCCATGATTTCTCTGGGCGACCTGTGCCAGAGCCTCACCACTTTCACAGAGGGTGTGTATATGTACGTATATGTGCACTTATGTATCACTTGTGATTATCTTTTCAGATGAAGTCTTCCTGCTTATTTTTAATTTGTAACTAAATACTTTAAATTACTTTTATGAAACACAGTTGAAGTTCACAGAGCAGTAGCTGGAATTCAGGCATTTCTGCCTTGTATCTCTGGATCCTTACCAACACAAGCTCACAGTATCCTGACTCACTCTGTAGCCCGATGTTCTGTGGCAATATTTCCCCCCAAAGTAAAATGCTATGCTTATATTTAGTCACATGAGCCACCAGAAGCCTGTGTGGAAAAGAGTTTTCCAGTGACTGAACACGACACTTAAACTCTGAGGTTCCCATGGGAGTTAGTGATGCACAGCCGACTGGAATTACAAACAACCTTTGAATATAATGTCTTAGATGGAACGTATGACCAAATATGAATACCTTTGCATAAAAATAATCATCTTGTCTCAAGCCCAATCTTCTTGCTTTCAGTCATTGCCAAGAAGTGAGATGCTTTGGGACAGCACACTGGCTTTGAAAGAATGCCTTTGACATTTGTTGGATTTGGTTTGATCGGTGATCCTTTTAGTTATGAAAAAATTAAGAATGTTAAGAAGTGGAATGTCAAAAGCTCTGGGCAGCAAATGTAACTGAGGGGTTTTCTTAAATGCAGGCTGAAACCCGAAAACAAAGTTGGAATCAACATTTGACCCTTAGGGATTAAGTCAAACCATTTCTGTGCCATTTTGCTTCCAGCTAGTGTGATTGACACAATCTTTCTGTTTATATTCTTTAGCTGAGCTTCTGGGACGCTGATCTTAGAGAAACCACTTAAACCACATTTCTCATGCGCTTGGGTTCTAACCAGCTCCTAGGATTAAATGACAGGCTTGTTTTCTACTAATTGCTCCTTTGCCTGTCATGTAGTTTGCCCTATATACAGTACAAGTCCTTCAGTATTTGTCTTAAACCCTGTTTTTCCTCTCTCTTAATCTATCTTATGTTTTTTCTCACCATTCATTGCTTCAGGATGCAAGCCTATTTCTCTGTCTCTGGTTTGATGAGTGTTACTCTTTCAGTGCTTTTTTTTTTAATGCATCTTTCTCAAAGCCTCTTTATTATGTGATATTTTTAAATATCAGCTTTTGAATACACTTTATTTGTAATATTTTACTTTTTGGCTCTCCTACACTCTTACCTTTTCCATTTGTAGATATTTATTTCCCTTGATTCTGTATTTTCCTTGATTACAGTTCAGTACATTTTCTGTTCCCTGGGTCTTCCTGTATTCCCCTTCGATGTGCTCTTGCTTTTGTTCTCTTTCTTCAGTCATTCTATTTTTGCCTTTAAAGATAATTTCTCAATAAAATCTCTTGGTCCTTCTGTCACTAACCTTTTCAGACTCCATTGTGTCTAAGAGACCACTATTTTTATGGTGCATTATAATACAATGACTTAGTTCATGTTTATTTTGCAGCCACCAAAGAGATATTGCTCATCATGCAATAGCAAAACTAGAAAAGAAATCTTATAGATTTTTTTTTGCAGAACAGAAGCAGAATATCAGAAACATCCTCGTTTCAGTCATGGTTTCATAGCAGTGGTTAGCCTCTTATCACCATCAGGACATGTACCACCTAATAGCTTTAGTCTGATATTTCTTTATTTTCTCAATGGTAAAGGCATGGAAAATGTTAAAAGAAAAAGTCTTCCCAGATTCTGTGGTAGGAAGGGAATAAAAAGAGTTTTTATTAATTGCCATCTGGTGCTTGCTTGTCGACTCGCTCTCTGTTCCTTTGCCACAGAGAATAGTGGTGTTTGTCTGGCATATCCAGACAGATAAGAGTATTCCTCTGGCTGAAGCATGAAAAGTCGGTACTGTTGCCAGTGAAAATCCTTGGTGACGGTGAAGGCATATTTTTGTGGGGCTACCTTCTGCTCTCGTTTCAGACAGATAAAACCTGTGCTCCTGCAAGTCAAACAACAGGTAATCTGTGCTTCCACAAGGAGGTTGCATTATGATCCCCCTGTGTTTGCAGGAGTTTTGGGCAAAATATTTGGGACTAATCCTGGAACAAATCTGCAGAAACCAAACAAGTTTTTGAAATTACCCAGGAGAGCAGGTAAGGAATAGAAACTTCCCCTGTTTTTCCAGATCTCAGAAGCAATCTTGCCCTCCTTTGGATTGGTATTATACCACTTCTTAGTCGTAAAACCAAATTATATTAAGTTCCTTCACTAGTTTTGGTTTGGGCTTTCCATTTTTCACATCCTTAGTTTGAAATATTTTTCTAATATATTCATATTTATTTCCAGGCATCCAGCCTACTTTTATTCTGGCTTTTGCATCTTTTTTTCCTTCTCTGCTTTAGTCCAATGTAAACGATTCCCTTTCAGCACACACAGTACCCTGCCATTTATTTAAGATTGAAAGAAAGCAAGAAAACAGTTTTCACATGCAATTTCTAGGACATCTCCAGTTCTGTGGCATGTTTTGGCCAGTCCCTAGGTAAAGACCAGTCATGGTCATGGGCAAAATAAGTTAGTGTGTGTGGCTAATAGAACTTGTCTACAGATTAAAACACTTTGGTCTAATCATAGTCATATTTTAAGTTACTTATTAGCAGGATTTTATGAACTGCTTATTGTATTTGCAAACAAGAGGTGCAATGTTGCATTCAAGTAGGTTTATAGTCAACTTTTACTTTACCTAAATTTGCTATTCTGGATATGGGGCCAGCCTGGCTCTTTGGAAATCACCAACACATTAAAAATGCCAAAGGAAAAGAGGGCTGTTTTGATGTTCTTTGTTTCCAAGAAAGAAAAGCACATTGTTGTTTTCTAGAAAAGCATGTACTCGTTTTCATGGTCAACCTAAGTTTTACAGCCTGGTGTTGGATACTTTCCTGTTTTTTGGGGGGGGGGGGTTGCCTTTTTGTTTGTAAAAATGTATAGATGGCTTATTCATTAGGGCAAATTAGCTGCTGCTTTGCAGTGTGGGTAATCACACTAGAGCCAGTGGGCTTCTCAGACTTAAGTCAGGAAGTTTATTAGTTCTGTTTTTATATATCATCCATTGCAGTGGGGCCCTTGCCCACAGATATGGTTCTGATGCTCTGTAATAAAACACAAATATAATAGTAATGCTTTGGCTCCTTGGGTGGAACATCTGTCTGACCTGCACTGTAACTTTCCTCTTTAGAATAATACCAAGATTGGAATTTCTTCTTCATTTGTTGCAAAAGTAGGTTGTACCCACATATTTTTTTGAGGGGTTAAAGCCTTTAGTACCAAGAAAGAATTCTATTTTCAGAGTTCTCTATTGTAGTATGTGAAAATAACACAGGAAGTTTCTAGGGTCCCAATCCCTCTTTGAGCTGGATTTGAAAGCTAGATATTTAGGTATTTATTCATCTGCAGGGGTTCAGAAGTGAAAGCTCAGTACACCAGCTCTGTCTGAAGTGCTTCAGGGGGATTTTGGCATCCCAGCTGTGATCTGAGCCCACATAAGACAGAACAGGGAGTCCTGGCTGGGTAGGAATAAAATGGAAAACACTCAAGAGAAGAAATGATGTTTATACTTTGCCCCTGTGTTTGGCAACTTATCCAAGATGTCAGAAAATTGATATCCTACATGCAGAGTACTTCATGAGTGAGCAGTCACTTCCAGGATGTGGCTGACAGAAGAGGCTGTCTATTGTACATTTGCTAAGCAGGTGAATCATTCCCTTGGCAGGTAGGAGACTGGAAGGATTCAAAGAAGCAGTGAAACTCAAGCGAGTACCCTGGTCCCAAAGGCAGATCCCAACCTCTCCCTGGAACATCTGGAGTTGTGAGGATGCTCTCACCTCTCCCCTCTTTATGGAACTGGGCCAGTGTTGATGAGGCAGAGCAGGTCCCTATTCCACAAGTTGTGGCATTAGCAGGAGGGTGTGGTAAATTAAATTAATGAAAAGTTAAACAGCATCAACTGGCAGGAATGGTAACATCTCTTCCCAGCTCCTTGCTTCCTCCACCTTGATAGCATACCCTCTGGCTCTGTAAATAACATGTGTGTGAAGGACTGAGATGTGGGTTTAGATCTTAGTTACAGATATCTCACAGCACTAATTAAAGATTAGAAATGTAGTCTTCCTTCTCCCCCTGTTGTGTTTGTGAGTTCTGTGATCACTGCCAGACTTGGCTCAGCAGGAAGAGTACTGGTTTGTATTGATGCCTTGCATTGCTTTGTCCTGAAAAGACGCTCAGAATTGCCAGGACAGAGGCACTTCTGGAGACCCTCCAGCACAGAACTCTAAATGCTCAATATATGCTGGTATCAAAGAAATAGATAAATAGCTATCTACCAGGACCATGAAAAGCTGTGTAATGCTTTTGTGGGTGGATGGTTTTAGCATGAGTACCTAACATACTAAAGTCAGGTCATAGGTCTCCTCCTTAAATCCTTCTGGTCCTGTGCTGATGTTTTTTTCCGAAGGGCCTCAAGCCTGGCTCACAGAGTTCTCGGTACCCTTGGAAATCTGGCTATGGGTATTTCCTGTGAGTTCCTAACTGTAAGACTCCTACGACATGGATATTTAAATTTTGGAGATTTTTATGAGTCCTGTCAAATTTCTCCACTCTTCTCCTCCTTCCTGCCTCTTATTTTGGTAGGTAAAGCAATTTTTATATCTGAGGAACTCAAAATGTTTTTGCATCTTTCTTGTGCTATATTTCCTTCTCTAGACTCCACTAGAGCTGCTCAAATGTACTGACAATGTCTGTAGGATTGCTTTTCTCCATTTTAATACATTTAGCAGACCAAAGATTTTAGCTGTTATGTCAGTTTGCTGTGCCAGTGACTTTAATATTTTTAGCTCCTGGTATAAAGAATGTGTATGACTGAGGATGCTTAAGAAAGTTCGAGGCTGTCTTTGACTAGAACACTGAAGACTGAAATTCCTATTACAATAGCTGAGAAGCAAGATAAACTTAATTCATCTCTATGCGACAGCCCCATGACCCCTTCCCCCTAGCAGGTGGACAAAAACTGAAGAAAAGACTTGGCTGGGAATCTAAGGGAGTGCGTGTGTGTACATCAATTGATGCTTGCTTAGGCTGGTAACAATTTTCCTGTGCTCCTGCCCCCATTCCCCCTTTCTTCTTTCTTCTCCCACTACAGCAGTGTGATGAAGGCGTACTTTCAGAAAGATAATTCACTTTCTTTTTTTTGCTACTGCTGAGCACAGTGCAACTGAATGCCCCTCTGTGCATGGGTCTTGAGTCTTGGGACAAAGCGGTAGTCTAGTCCTTACTGATAGAGCCAAACTCTGTTTGTTTGTTTTAAAAGCATTTGCTACACTTGTGTCGTGAAAGGTTGTGTAAACAATTCATTGAAAGCAGCATAAACATGCTTAATGATCTATTAGCAAAGATGGTGGGGAAAGCTGATTGTAGGAGAAAGGCAGTTCAGTCAGTGCTGCAGCTGCATTTAGTGTCTTCCTTAAATCAGCCTGAAAATGAAACTCTTCAGTTTCTATCCTAGCAGAGCAGAGCAGTTCATAGCATCATAGGGTAATGCAAGTGTGAAAGAATATCAGGAGGTTTCTAGTCCAGCTTCCATACCAAAGCAGGGTCAGCTATAATATTCTGAAAGGTGATGAAAGAAGAATCAAAGATAAAAGAACTGTGTAGAGTTCAGACATTTGGATGAAACGACCAAATCTCAAAAAAAAAAAGAAAAGAAAAAGAAAAAATGCAAGGGTATAACAGAGAAGCAATGAAGTAGTTACTAATATATTGGCACAACAGAGTGTCATAGCTTGCAGAGGCCTTGATCCAAAGTCTGTTACATTCTGCTGAAAGATTTGCAGTAAAGTGACTGAGCTATGGATTAGGTCCACAGATTGATAGTTCATGGACAGACAAAGGAGTGGCTTGTAGTGCAGTTTGGCAATAAGAATGCATTGGTAGGCTTGGTAGGTTTTCAGCAGCATTGCTACATGGTAGGGAGAATCTAAACTTGGTTCTCATTACAGGCATGTGGAAGGGCACAAAGCAGAGGTCTTCCCCCTCTCTGGGAGGGAAAGAGCCAGCTCTGAGTCTCTGTAGCTGTGGTGTGCATCACAATCATTCTCTTCTGAGGAGTCCAGCAATTCTTTGAATTTCACAAGATTAGCCCATTCCTCCAGCCTGTCTAGCTCCGAATGGTAGCCCTGCTCTTGAGCAGATTGCCTGGTCCCTCTACGTTGGTGTCAACTGCAAACTTGGTGAAATTGCACTCTGTCACCTCCTTCAGATTACTGATAAGGACTCTAAACAGGACAAGTTCCAGTATAGACCCCTGCAATGCTGGCTTGTCAGTAGCCACCAGGTAGAGTAAAACCCATTAACCTCTAACCTGTGAAACCAATTGTGAAACCAGTTTTTTACTCACTTGTTTTTCCACCCATCGAGACCTTAATGTCGTAACTCGGATACAAGATTATTCTGGGAGACAATGTCAAAAGCCTGGTTGAGGTCGAAGTAGATGGCACTCATTACCTTCCTCTCAGCTAGAAATCCAGGAAATTTATCATAGAAGGATAACAGATCAGTCAAGTATGATTTACTTCTGCTAAATCCATGCTGACAATCTGATTTTGCTTCTCCATGTGCCCAGGACCAGTATTTTGGCTGGATCAAGTTTTTGTTTGTAATCCCTGGCTTGGTCCTCATCCTGTGCTGTTAGCAGCTCTCCTCTCTGAACTCTTTCATTTAGCACAGAGGCCTGGGAGAACTTGTTGAGCTATGACATCTTTATACCCAAGCAAACATGGTATTAAATACATCAACTTATCTGCTATCACTCAACCACTGCTCTGTTTAGCAGCCACTTCACATTTACCTTGTTTAGCCTTTTACTACCAATTTGGTCACAGAAGTTCTTTCTGTTGCCCTTGACATTCCTTGAAAGTCTGGACTCAGCTAACTTTTGACTTCTGTGACACCATCTCTGCGTGCCCTATGTGGCAATGTATCAAATTTCCTCCTTAATATTCTGGCCCTATTTTCCCTTTATGTTGCTGTCATGGGTTCAGCAGTAGCAGTCATTTTTCCCCTTCTTGGTAGCTGGTGCAGCACTGTGTTTTTTGACTTGTGGC
>JAOEHY010002346.1:0-12231 GCA_025447955.1 Psilopsiagon aurifrons | reverse complement strand
GGGGGCAAGGGCATACAAGCTTAATGTGGGAAGTTTACTATGAGTTGAAAGGTCACTGCCGACTGCCTGTGATCTTTGCTAGAGAAAGGGCAGACGTCCTCAGAGTGAGCACGCCGGCTGTCTGAACTGGCAGCCCTATGTTTGTTTATTTGTTGTGGCAGTTTCTTCAACAGTAGCTCAGCAGAAGGTTGCTAAATGCAAATATAATTAGAAAGGTCTGAAAATCCTTCACTGTAGAGCCTAAGCAGCAGAGGGAATGAGTAAGCAGATCCAGAGGAACAGGGTGTGTACCTCTTCAATGAACTTCTGTCAGAGAAGGTGATACAAATCCTACCACCTTTTGTTTAAGGTCTCATCAAGCAGCTTTGAGGACGATTTCAGATCACTCATTATATTTAATGAATAGGATTGTTTGTGCATGAAGTCATCAAAATGTTGTCACACCTCAGTTAATTACTGTAATAGGGCCTCTGCAATGGAAATTAAGTATGAATGCATGAAGAAATCAAAAAGCAGAAAGCAGGTATGTGTGCATGTGCACCTACTCACTCTCTTGGCCCTACCTGTAGTTTTCTGTCTGGCTCAGAGACATCTTTCTTCTGTGAGCTGTAGCTGACTGCCCTCACTTCCCTTGAGTGTGCAGAGACAGGCAAACCCTTAAAGAGCAGGTATGTCTGTAGGTTGATTTCACACTTTTCTGATGACCACCAAGTGCCTTGGAGTGCCTTCACTGTTGCTCTTCCAGCCTTCCGTGAGGCTACGTGCTTTGCTGTATGGTCTGCAGCAACCATATCACAGGTTTCTCAGGAGATACTTTGATATATAGTTGTGTTCTAGCAGGCTCTGGTAATGCTCTGACAAGCTTTAAGTGAGGATTTCAGAGGGCCTTTAAAGTGCTTTTACAGGCCTTTACTTTGTCTTTCTCTAGGAGCCCAGCTACACAGCATGTCAATATTTTTTATAACTTTGGGCTCTTCCTCAATGACTCTATGCCCAACTGGCAGAAATTAGAGCTAGAGAGGGGGTACACATACCAGCGCTATTGCTGTGAAACAGAATATCAGTGTTTGTCAAACACTCATGCAATGGATGTGCAGAATATGAGGCAGACATGATGAAATAGCTCAAGGTGTTGGACTGGCAACTGTGCAGGTTCCAAGAATCATGTCTTTACAAGTGGCATCTATTCTAAGTGTTGTACTTTCTCTTCACTCCAATATTGCAGATGATCAAAGAATGAAGATTTTAAAAGGTGGAAGAGAGATTTTATCATCAATTATATAACATGCATGAAATATATGTATTTTCAAGTTGTTAACAATTTACATGAAGATCTTTGTTTTACAAGACATTGTTCAGGACATTATCTGTGGAGTCATTAAAAGAAGAAAAGTTCTAGACTGAGGGATGCATAAAAAGCATGTAATATAAATTCTTTCATGGTGTTGACTGCCCTGAAAACAATCCACTCAGTATGCAAGACATATGTTGAAGAGAAGGGAGAGGAGAAGCAGTGGAAAGCAGCACTCACCTGTAATCTTGTAAGACAGCAAACATATCACAGGTGACAATTTGTCACTAAGCCCAGATGCAAGTGGAGGAAAAAAACACTAAGGCTATTACAATATCAGAAAACAGAGGGCTAGAGGATACATAGCTTAAAGAAATGCAATTTGTGTGAAATGTGAAAGTAGAAAGCAATTGCCTGAACTGAGATGTGTGCTCTTTTAACTCTATTCCTTCTCTTGATAAAAATATCAGGCTAAATTAAGCTCTGATGTAACTGCCACAAAGTCAGTGGAGTTACACTGAGGATAAATTGCTGCTATTAATCATCAAAATCAATAACAATTGTGTCTTCATGCCAGAAATCAATCTGGTCCATTACAATACCATTTTTTTTACACCAAAGCTAAATTTAATTTGTTTTCTATGCAACAAAATAAACTTAAGCTTTGATATGTAAAGAAGTGCCCAGGTCCTGCCAAACATGCCTCCAAGCCTTAACCTACCAGTTATGTGTTTGAGAGGGTTCAGCATCCCCTTTCTGCCGTTCACTTTCCTTTCATGTGTGCCTGATTCCATACCACCCTCCTGCATGTGCTTGGAAGATAGGGCTTTTGGAGTGCATGGAGGCAGGTGTGAGATAAGGAAATATACATGCGGTGCTGTGCCTCATACCCTGATCTTACTTTGTGCAAATACATGCACACCCAACACTTGGTGCATCCCTAGAGTGGTCAAAGAAAATTTCTGCTCCTCTGCATAATAGCACTGTAGGAGGGTGTACGAATGATGGAAGGGAATGGGAATAAAACAAAGCACTTTTGTGTGCTGTCTCAGATTTCTCATGACAAATAAGCTAACATGAAACAAACTAACCCAGCTGAAGCAGGGAGCCTTTACATTTCATCCAAGTGTTTTAATGGGTAGGTTACTCTGACATGCTCTTGACCTTGCCTCATTTTGTTGCCATGGGATCCTCCTCACAAACAAAACCAAAGACCATTCCTGCACGCGAGCACAGTGGGAGATACCATATGGACAGAACTGGAGATGCAAGTCACTTCTTTATGCGGGGAGCAGGATGTGAAATGTTTTCTCATACTTGCTCCACAATTTTGACTTCAAGGACCTTTGTGAAGAGTCAAGGGTGTCACAGTTCTTATTGTTCTGATGCACACAGTGAAGAGATGGGTATGCTCTCCATCCCCCTTTTCTCTCTATTCTGCTTTGAGGAGGGAACTTACTTTTTTTTATATCTTGTTCTGGAGAAATTTTCCTTTTTTGGAAGAGATGTGTGTTAGGAGCTAATTATTAATTTCATACTCTAGGTAATCCAGTATTCACCAGATACTTGCACTGTAATATGCCCTGAAGTGCAACTTCCTCCACTAGCCTTACTCCTTCTGCACAGAGGGATTGCCCTTAGTGACAGGAGTATCCAGGTTCTCAGGTGATTTAGTACCAACTCCAAAACTATACCTTAGAAGACTGATTCTTAAACTTTCTGACTGAGACTCAAATTCCAGATGTAACACCCATTTCTCTTACTATGCTACCCCAAATAATTATATTAAAGACTGTGTTTGTCAGGCTTGCAGCTTCAGTTGCAGCTGCTATGACCTTAATGGGAGCCAGTTACCTCAAAGTGGGGGAGTGATTATGCTTTCCCTTACAATAGTAGGGGAAAATTTGACTCAAGGGGCTGTGCTGCTCCCAGCCTGTCTGGTCAGCCAGTGGTGGCTGGGCATCTGATTTCCATTTGTGGGTTAGAAAACTGCCTTCACATAGCATACACCTGGCAGCTCACCCCTTAGATTGCACACTACTGGCACACTGCTGG
Source organism: Psilopsiagon aurifrons (assembly GCA_025447955.1). Taxonomy (NCBI): domain Eukaryota; kingdom Metazoa; phylum Chordata; class Aves; order Psittaciformes; family Psittacidae; genus Psilopsiagon; species Psilopsiagon aurifrons. Next base: position 8,885 of record JAOEHY010002346.1, on the reverse strand, counting down.
CGTTGTCTACTTTACAAGTAACTTTGAGAAACAAAAGTATTATTTTGGCAGCACAACACAGAGTGTTTGATGTAGCCTTTGTCTTTTATCAAAAACAATAGCAAAGGCAAACTGAGATAATGTAGGTTCCTGATTTTTGTGTGCATGCGTAAGATTCCAGGTTAAGTTGATTCATTCTGTTTCTATTAAAAACTCTGCTAGTTTGAAAGGCTTCATTTACATTCCAGCTAGAGTGAAAGTTTTATTTCTATCACGAATCTCACCATTAATCAGAGTTACATGCAATTTACACCACCTTCAAAGAGCCTGTAAAAAGATAAAGAAAAAATGTTAATCAAATGGCAAAATCCACTGGGGAAAATTAGACTCAGAAATAAATTGTTTCAGCATGCATTACTTCTGTGGCATTGCCAATGTAAATCTATGCAGTAGGTCACCACAGTGGAGTCCATAGTGGCTAAGTCTGAGGTTTTGCTTTCAATATGTTTTTATAAAAGCATGGCTATCTAGTTGCAGAGTGTTCTGGGGGAGCTAAAAATGTGCCTTTAATATAGTATATGCAAAACAAGCTAGATTTCTTTGCTGCCATTATTGAGATGTGCATAAAGAAATCATACACAGAACTTCTCTAATTTACTCCATTGTGCAGCTCTTTAAAATCTCATTATGAGCTTTTTTTGTCATGGCCACTGTTCACCTGCTAGGCAGCCTGTCTTCACAGTGATTAAGATAATGAAAACAACATTACAGGTCAGGTTTTATAAGGACAGCTAAGTTTTACAGGATGTTAGGATTAGAGAGATATGTCTTAAACAAATTCTGCATATGTTTTAAATTATATAGACACAAAATTTAGAATAAATTTTTAAAAATTAGTTTATTTTTATTATTTATAACCATTTCAACCCACATTTCTACAGTCTTCAACAGTGCACAATCTAACCTGCTTTGGGTTCAAATTTTTATGGTGTATTTCCTGTAGGAAAGAATCTGCAAGATCTAAATATTGAAATGCAAATCAATTGAGAGACCGTTCATTTAAAAAAAAAGGCAAACAAACCAAAACCAAATTACTATGTTTAACAAACAACCAAAGTTTTCCTTTTATGCCCAGGTTTTGCAGAAAGCCTATGGGCCTGTGGCAGCTGTAAGCCATTCCTGTGTTAGCAGATCAGGAGCTTGCTGAGGTGCAGCAGTATATGGAGTCACATAGAGCATGCTCAGACTTCCTCTAATTTACAGCAGCTGTGGGCAGTTCTTGGATCCACACATGCTGCACACTTCTCTTTATCTTAAATATAGGACAAGGAGGACTGACTGGCAACAGCGAGTAAGTCCCCAGCATTTACTGCTAATTTAAATTCAAAGTAAAAGAACTTCAACCAAATTGACTAGAAAGAAAGTGCTTCAAATAAAGGCTATAAATACCCCTGTGAACACAAGTGTCCTTGCTGACCTGGATTTTTGGTAGTCAGGTGTGTTCAACCTTTAGATGGATTAGCTTATTTGAGATGCTGAACATATTCAGAATACCACGACAGTACTCTATTTAATAGTACTGCAATGGATTAGCTTATTTGAGATGCTGAACATATTCAGAATACCACGACAATACTCTATTTAATAGTACTGCAACATGCAAAATATTACATTATATATACTCTGATGTCATTACCTCATTGACTTTGGAAATTAAAATTATGATGTGGAAGTGACAGTATTTGCACACAGGCGCATTTTATTTCCCTGCGAGTAGGAAATTTGGAGGCATATAGGCATTTTCTCAGCATTTTGCCCCCAAATTTCTTCCTAAAATGCATGCATTGTTGCCATCACAGCTCATGTTTTTAAGTAACTGGAAGCATCAAACCATTCAAAATAAGCTGCAAAATAAGCACTCCTAGGTTATGTCTTTATAAACCACCAGAAGAAAACTGCAAACTACAAAGATGAAACAAAAATGTCTTGTTATTTATTGTATACGGTGATGACATTAGCCCCAAAATGTAAAAATGTGATTGTCTTGTATTGAAAGTTATTTTTAATGTGTTGCTTTCAAGGGGTGAAATAGAAGAAAACCTGAACCTTTAAAATGCCAATTTTAGGTATTTATGCAACAATAATAGTAGCACCTGTTGGATGCTGGAAAATGTGAGGGGCTGAATTAATAAATTACGTGGTTTGTAACCATTTTGACATTAATTTTGCAAATTTGTCTTTGGGTGAAGATGTCCCTGGTGTATGCAGTCTTTGCAACTCACTCTTCCTAGCAGAGAAACAAAACCAGAATGTTGAGCACTTATATCTGAAAGCAAATGTTTTGAAGAGTCTCAGTCTTTCAAGGTCATTGGTGTGGTTTGGAGGCCTTACTTTTTTTCCTGTATGATACAGCACTAGCAGCCCTGGTTTTGTTGGGCTCCCCTGAACTCCCAGAAAATGACCACTGTGGGTTGTATGACAGACCTGGAACAGCTGCTGCCAGCTGAAGCACTGTGAAGCACTGTGAAGCACTGGTACTACAAATTGGTTTCACCCTTCTTGCAAGACGGTGATCTAAGGCAGCCTGGGTACCCAGAGGGGCAGATGATCTGTAACAAAATGTGGCGTTTGCCATTTGGAGCCAAAAATCCCATCTGTTGGAGGAGGACAGAAATGGAACACCAAACTTTCCTATGATGCAATGTGAGGTTGCTTTGGGGTTTTTTTTTTTTTTGCAATTTCATGCACATTTTTCTAATCTGAATTCAAGCCTGATGTCATTTGCCTTGCCTTCCTCAGTGCATATGTTGGTTTTCTCACACGCTCATCACTTCAAGGGCAGAAACACCAGGGAGTGGATCCAAATGGCTCATTCATTTTGGCAAATTTGATTTATCATCAGGATCAAAGCAAATCTCTGCTTCAAGATGTTTTCCGTGCTGTTTCCCCAGCTTCCTAGGGAGTTGTTTCTCCTCTCTGTGCTTCTGGGGAGGTACACCCTACACCCTCCTTTCCTGGTTCTGTGGTATCTTGGTTTTTCCTTCCTGCAGCTGTGGTGGATATGGCCTGGAGCCCAGGATCTTGGTGGAGCTGTTCTGCCACTGGAGTTTTCTTTGTCCTGTCTGGTACAATTTCCCTGGGTTTCTAAACCTCTTTTTGTCTTTTCTCCTAACATTAGTATCACTCATGAGTGTCATGTCAGTGTTTTGAGAGAAAACGTTTCCTTCTGCACAGAGGTCTTTCCATCCCCTCGTGTGTATACTGAAGTAAGACCTAGCAAATTCTGCCATGTATTTGCTAGGTAAAGGTGCTTTTCACAGAACCAAGCACAGGAGTCTGCAATGCAAGCTTATGTATCCTAGTGCAGTAACATGCAGACTCTGAATTAGGTTGACCTTTTCCATGCACTACTTCTTAAAAACTTACCCCTGTTTGTTCTGCAGCGATATTTTTATACATGCCATTTGTGGAAACTAATGAAGCTGTGTTGTGATGAGTTAAATTTCCTAACTAGCACAGTAGCTATGTGACTGGCTGGACTGGTTTGTCTGGGTCTTCATCTCTGTGGAGGTCTATTTTTCACTGCTAGAACTGAGAATTCACTATGCAGGAAATGGGCACTGGCCACTTTTAGTGCAACCACTTCGCAGTAAGCTATAGTCTCTACGGAGCTCACTGTGTGTCCTTTAAACAGTTCCTAAATGGTCTCCTGGGAAAGATTAACACAGAATGATCCTGGGATATGCTTACAACTGTCCTAAGGAGAAGACAGGACTGTTATTTCCCAACATGCAGACCACCTGCTGCAATTTCTGTGCACACTTTCATTTTAGAGGTATGAAGTCACCTCATAAATTCCAACAGCAGAGTTTTTGGGTCTACAAACAGGAGCTTTGCACATATCTGTTTGACATGTGTAAAGATCTCTGCACACACTATAAAGATGCTTTTGAAAATGTTCTTGAGGCTCACCTCAGAATGCCGTTCAATAAACCTATGAGTCCAGGTTAAAATGCTTTTGTATTACCTTTTCATCCCCTCACTGCATTTATCAATTTTAGAGGGAGGGAACTGACAACCAGTATACTTTTGAGTAAATACAGCAGAGATGTTGAAAATGAAAGGATAGGAGAGCTACGACTAGAACTAGTGACAAAAGATAATGACTTTCATAATTTCTTGAAACTTTTGAAGAATATTTTCAAGCTATTCTATCTATCATCGGCAGCACCATGGTGTATTTGATACTGAAATAGGAAACCACAGTATCACCCACCTCTGGCAGATAATCTGTATCAAGCATACAAATCCGAATGTTGGCACAGCATCACTGATTAGTTGGACTGCACTGTGTATTGACAGGTGTCCATATAATGTTTGTAGTTACCTATGTAGATTACTGTTAGATGAAATAGTACAGCAAAGATGCTTATCACTTCTAAGAGCTATGTCACTGTTGAAAATAAGTGCTAGCTATCATTCTGCTCATGTCTCTTGGAGCTAGGAAATTTTTTTTTCGAGTATATAAAGGTGTTGTCATTTAGATTTCCCTGTCAAGTACAGGTGAATAGGGCAGCACAGCCTGCAGTGGTGGGGGAAGGAGTTCAGTCACTGATAACACTGTCTGTGCTGCTACTCGGTGAGCAAAAATGAAGTTCCTCCAACTCCAGAGGGAAAAAAAGAGCTCCTCCAGACTTCAGGCATCTGCAGCTGCCAAAGGTGGACTGCCTATACAAGTATACTTGCTAGTGGAACACAAGTGAAAATGCTTCTATTGAATCCAGTGCACAAATATTAAGAAACATTTCTGTTCATTCAGAGGAGAGATAGAGAAACATGGGGAAAAAACTCCTTTTTAATCAAAAAGAAGATCAATTTCAGTTACTGTATATAAGTATCTTGATGTAAGAATAAATACTAGAATTCTCTGGTCACAGAGTTGTTTTATTCCTGTAGTTTGGTGTTCCTACTACAGTTCCTACAGTCTCATTTTGTAGTGGAGTATTTAGCTGACAAAGTAAAACAAATACTAGGTTTATGTCTTTTGTCTTTATTCTGGTTATTACAGAAATATTAATACAGCTTGTATCCCCAAAGAGAAAAAATAAGTGTGAGCAATGTGCCAAAAGCAAGTGCTGTGTTCTTTAAAAGATGAGAGAAATTTATAGAAACTGTTGTTTTGATAAAAGTGCTAGAAGAATTTAAATGAAGATATCTAAATTACTGTTATACTGGAAACAGAGAATTAAGAGCACAGATAAATGGGTATTTCCTGGCACTCCCATATCTTACTAAGCAGTGATTTGAGTAAACACACAAAAATGTTCACTCTGTAATGGCACTAGGTAGTATTTTCCTCCACTTCTAATTTATTCTGTCATGTTCCATGGTATGAACAAATTAAATACCACACATGTCTCAAATAATTAGATTTAACTTGGTTAATCTTGCTAACTATCTATTCTTCTGTCTGGCGATATCAGGTCCATGCTCGTGAGAACTGGCATGGAGCGAGAGTACCATGAGCTAAACAGGTCTTACAGAAATGGAATTGAAGCTGTTGTGAATTTTTAAGAGGGAAAGCCAGCCTCAGAAACAGTGACAGTTTGGGAAGTTCTGTTGAGATTGTAAGGACTCAAGCAGGTCACATAAAGTGTTTGATGCCTGGAACAAAATCACGTGCAAGTTTTTTTCAGACCTGGAAGGACATCACTGTGCTAACCCTAGAACACTGCCAGAGGCAGCCTTCCAGATGTGGTGTCAGTACATGTTGCTATCAGTGAAATTTTTTTACCATTATGTGCAGGGATAATCCCTCCTGGAACTATTTTCCTGTTTAATCCCCTGTTAGCCTGGCCTTTTCTGTACAAACCAGCAATGTGGCCCAGATACTATAACTCATTCTCTGAGATAGAGTGACCACCATAAACAAAGGTAATAGCTACGTGCTTACATAAAATCACATGGCTTGCTTTGTTTTGTTTTAGTTAAATCAGCTCTATGTGGGTGCTGGCCAGTGGTTGATTATTGTCTGTTTCTCTCGGCAGAGTGTATTGGCAAGACCCGGAGACATGCAAGCACGCCAGGTCCAGACAGAAATCCTACTAGTACTTGAAAAACATGAGCCAAATGAGTGGTGGTGTGGTGCTACCATGTTAGGTACCAAAAGGACTGTTGTGGCTTAACCCCAGTCAGCAAGTAAGCACCATGCAGCTGCTCACGCTGTCCTTCCCCCACCCTGTGGGATGGGAAAGAGAATTAGAAGAGTAAAAGTGAGAAGATTCATGGGTTGAGATAAAGGCAGTTCAACAGGTAAAGCAAAAGCTACTTGCACAAGCAAAGCAAAGCAAGGATTTCATTCATCACTTCCCATGGGCAGGCAAGTGTCCAGCTGTCTCCAGGAAAGCAGAGCTCCGTCATGTGCAATGGTGACTTTGGAAGACAAACGCCATCACTCCAAACATCCTGCCTACCTCCTTCTTCTTCCCCAGCTTTATATGCTGAGCATGTCACCATATGGTCTGGAATATACTTTGGGTCAGTTGGGGTCAGCTGTCCAGTCTGTGTTCCCTCCCAATTTCTTGTGTTCCCCCAGCCTATTAGCTATTGAGGTGGTGTGAGGAGCAGAAGAGGCCTTGACACTGTGTAAACACTGCTCAGCAGTAATTAAAAGATCCCTGAACTATCAACACTGTTTTCAGAACAAATCCAAAACTTCTTCCCATAGGAAAAAAAAACTTTCTCAGCCAAAACCAGGCGGTTCTGGGCCAGGGCTGCAAGGACTACTGTGGGATTGCCTCTGTCTCATAGCACAAGCACAGCCTAGAAGTGTTATCCCTTGAAAGCTGAACAGATGCTACACATTGCTGTGTGGGACCAGCCGTTGTGTTACCAGTACATGGCTGCTCAAACCAGGGCAACTGCTCCAGCAGAAATGGTGCTGGCTAGACATCCTGATCCTTCCCAATGGCCTACAGATGGGTCTGAAGGCTGCTGTGCAGACAGCAAAGTGTGAACCCTACAGCTTCAGTGTCTGTGCTCGACCTCAAGAAATTATTTTTATTCCTACAGGCAACAGTACTGTTCTGAAAGGTCAATAAACACCCGCCGTGGCTCAGTGCCAGCAAAGTCAGCAGGGATTCAAATAAAATGAGACAGGTTTTGAACAAGATACTGTACTTTTTTGCTGTGTAATGATCCATAGTTGCATTCATGCAGACAGCATGGGTTGTCAGCCAACTTCACGCATGACTCATTGCCAGCTCTGAAAATACAGACTGCTGCCTGGTGATGTGCTCTGGTCATCTGGGCAGCAGCAAATTGTCGGGCAGGGGTAAAAATGAGCACTGGCAGGCAATGTATTCAGCTGGAGAGTCAAAGAATCATAGAATCATGGAACGGTTTGAGTTGGAAAGGACCTTAAGACCACTTAGTTCCAGTCCCCCAACCACGGCAGGGACACCTTCCACTAGACCAGGTTGCTCAAAGGCCCATCCAACCTGGCCTTGAACACTGCCACGGATGGGGCAGCCACAACCGATCTGGGCAGCTTGTGCCATTGTCTCATCACCCTCATGGTAAAGAAATTTCATCTTCATGTCTAATGTAAATCTACCCTTTCAGTTTAAAGCCATTCCCCCTTGTCTTGTCATTACATGCCCTTTTAAAAAGTCCCTCTCCAGCTTTCTTGTCAGCTCCTTTAGGTACTGGAAGATGCTCTAAGGTCTTCCCTGGGCCTTCTCTTCTCCAGTATGACCAACTCCAACTCTCTCAGGTAGTCTTCATAGAAGAGGTACCCCAGCCCTCCGACCATCTTTGTGACCCTCCTCTGGACTCACTCCCATAGGTTCACGTCCTTCTTATTTTGAGGCCTCAGAGTACTACAGGTGGGGTCTCACAAGGGCAGAGTAGAGGGGGAAGATCATCTCCTTCATCCTGCCGGTCATGCTTCTTTTGGTGCAGCCCAGCACACAGTTGGCTTTCTGTCCTGCAAACACATTTTGTCAGGTCATATTGAGCTGCTTGTCGATGAACACCCTCATGTACTTCCCTTCAGGCCTGCTCTCAACACATTCTCTGACCAGACAGCAACTTCTATGACTTATGGAAGTTTGTTTTCAAGAAACTCAAAAAGGACTCATAGATCTAGATCCAGCTCCTAAACCTGCAACAGATTTTCTGCTACATTTCAGTCATCTGCTCTCTTGTACCTCAGTTCTCCATCTCTGCAAAAAATGAGACCAATAAAACCTAACTTTTATTTTGCACTTAGCTTAACTTTTTTTGTTTTGTTTATGTTTATGATTTTTTTAACTCATCAGAATATTGCAAAAAGTTTAGAAATAAAATCTTGCTCTACTCCTAGCAATTGGAATTTAGTCAGAAATTTTACTACTGGGAAAAGTTACTTGTCCTAAGCAGAAAGATCACCAAAACTACAACTCAGGATGAAACTTTGAAGCAGACCAGTACTCCATCTATGCAGACATTAACTCCAAAACAGCAACTGGGTTCATTTCCCTCAGGCTCTGTTTATGAAGGAGCTGCAGAACAGCACATTTTCACAGGCAAGATGAACTAAGAAAAAACCTATGAATTTAGAAGAAGAAAAAGAAACTGAAAGATCAGCTTAAACTGAATTAGGAGGAAATGGGGAATACAATGGGAAAATAAAGAAATTCAAAAATGCTCATTTTAAAAAATAGAGTATATGGGCAGTATACCATGCGCATCATATTTTCCACCTGTCATTCAGGATAAATGGAAGAGGGGGAATAAAATTCAGAGCTTCAGGTAGATGAAATAAGGGAGAGTTTCAGAGGTTGTCCAGGGTTCAGCAGTAGCAGCCATTTTTCTCCTTCTCAGTAGCTGGTGCAGTGCTGTGTTTTTGACTTTCAGCCTGGGAA
>JAOEHY010002344.1:0-19320 GCA_025447955.1 Psilopsiagon aurifrons | reverse complement strand
GCGAGGGAAACGCAGCCAACAAAATTCCTCGGTGTTTGCGCTGAGTCCCCCCCGGATCCTGCCCACATCAACAACGCGGCGCTGTTACAAAGAGCGCAGCCCCGCAGGGAAGGGTTTCCCGTTTCCCAAGCCGGGCATCGTAACTTCCCCTAAATGGAGCCTTTTGGCAGGGTCAGTATCGAGCATCTGGTCCCGTGGGAGTGTTCTTCCTTTTGCTGTTTCCCTCTGGCAGAAGCCCATCAGTCCCCTTTGTCCCAGCCCAGCTCTGATGACTGGGTTTTCTGATGGGAAGATGTTTCATTTCGTTACCCCGAGCTTCTGGTAAAGAAAACCCTATTGGTACAGCAAATGTACCACCCAAAATACATCTCTCATTTAGACTCTTCGAACTTAACCAGTGGAAGTGCCATACAATGGACCATGTCCCTCTGTACCCTGAGAATATCAAGCCACAGATTCAAGCAAAGTAGCTTCAAAACCCGATTTCCAGGGCTGGTATCACAGAAGCAATGAGGTGGATGGTGATGGGAAAACACCTCCCAGAAGTCAAAGGATGAGGTTCTAATTCGGTGGCATTGTTTTGCGAGCTGCTCGGTGCACCCCTCCCCACAGGTCACCCGATGCAGATGTGATTTCAGAGAGCAGGTTGTCTTCCTGATAATAATGACACACTTTGGCCATACACCGCTCATTTCCACATGTAAGTTGTTCTCGCTATTGGAGGCCGTGCCTATTACAGCACCGACACTGACCTTGGCAGGACACAATTGACACACAGATAGAGGCTGATTTCTATTTTTTGTGGTGGTTTTCAATAACCCTATAAATGTTAATTCGTTTCCGTGGCAGCTTGCCTAAAAGCAATAGTTTCTACTAAATCATCAGCGGCGGCCACTCATTGCCCGGGCACAGTGTTGTGATCACAGTTGATGGCAGTTTGCCTCCATTCCACTCTTACCAATAATTTGCAGAGATTAAAAGGGTCTTGGAAATGGAGGCTTAAAGAATTGCTTTCTAAAGACGTTGTTAGATGGAAAAAGGAACCTGGGGTTTCCAGCGCTCTCTAAAATCATTGCCACATAAACCCCAGATTTAGCAGTTTGAAGTGTCACTGAATGGGCTGTTTGCAGCAAAAGAAAGATATTGATGCGGTGAAAGCGAGCTCTGCTCCTGCTGCAGGTGCTGGGCTCCTGCCTGTACCTGGGTACCTTATGCTGAACTCAATGGCAGGCTTATGGGGGGTATATGTGTGTTATTCTCACTGTACCTGACATCTACCCCCTTTAAGGTTCCCTTCATCTGCCTCTCTTTACACAGCTATGATTTCCATCGGACAGAAACATTCACAATATTTTCCCTTGTGACTGCAGGTGTTCCTTATGCTGCTTTTTGGGAGAAGAACACTATAAACACATTGGACTCATCAGATCCTTCTCTGCTCGCCAGATGGATTTTTTCCCTTGGGGCTTTGTTCCCAAGGAGCCTTTCCCACCCTTTTCCTGGCGCCCGCAGTGGGCAGAGTGTCTGCTCTGCCTCACAGATGCTGTGTGTTGGACTGAAGTCACCTCCTGAGCCTCTGACTGTCCATCCCATTCGATCCCATCCCCTGGGATAGCGCAGCTTGGCAGGGCAAGGACACATTTATCTGCTGTCTGTGCCTCCTCATCCTCACTGACATCTTGGGACACTGCCTGTCCCATTGCCTGGGTGGGTGCTGGCTGTGCCTGTGCAGCTTCATCCCTCCTCTGCCCCTGATTCCCAGGCACAGGGACGCTGTGTTTGGGTGCATTAAACCACAGCTGGGAGCTGGGTGGCTCCCAGCACCTTTCTGGACCGCTCTTCCTGTCTCATTTACCATGTTGATAATTTGATGGGGGGTGGCTGAAAGTCCTAACAGCACTTCCAGGTTTTCTTCCTAACCACTGTGGAAGATGCTGAGCAGCACAGAACCCCTCTAGAGGCACCCTGGAGGCTGGCAGTGGGTGCAGGCACTGCCAGGGATCAGTTGCTGACCCTCTTAATGAAGGTTAAGGTTCTGATGCTGGTGCTGGATGAAATCAATGTGCTGATATCACCAAACCCAACCCCTGGGCCTGCAGTCATCACTGGTTTTCTCTGACTGAAACAGTGACAAGATGTTTTCCTTGATGCCTTTTGCTCACAAACAGGCACTAGCTCTGCTGCCAGCTCCTGGTTCTTCTGTTCTCTGCCATTGCTGGTGGCCTGCCAGGAGCAGCCACAGATGTTGGTGATTATGGGGAGCTTTGATTGACTCCTACCTACAGAGTTTATTAAGGCCCATGGGAGGGTGAGGTGCTAACTAAGGGTTGCTGTGGGCTCTGCCCCATTCCTGTGCTGCCTGCTGCAGGGTTTGGGTGGTGCAGCCATAGCAGCACAACCCAGTTTTCCTCCTGCCTGTGGAAGGGGATGTTTGCAGCTATGGATATCCCAGGTAAATCACAGACTGGTTTGGGTTGGAAGGAACCTTAAAGCTCCTCTAGTTCTGATCTGCCCTGGGCAGGGACACCTTCCACTGGAGCAGGTTAAATGTTTTGCATCCTCAGGTTGAGCTGAGGAGTGTGGTGGTGTGAGCAGAGCATCTCCTGCAGGGCTCTCAGGTATGGGGACCATTGGTCCTCCTGCTGATGTGAAATACCCAAGAGCTGTTTTGAATGTTTCCTTATCACCGATGCAATAGAACAAGCTCCAGTGCTGTGTGTCAGTGGCTGCTCACCCAGCTTTCCCTCAGGTACCGTGCTGTCCATGTTGATTTGGGATCCCAGCCTCCCCTGCGCTGCTGCGGGCTCATGCTGCTGCTGGCTTCTTTGTGCTGTGCCGCAGCTCCCGGCCAGCTTCCCCCTTCGCTCTGTTGATGCAGTGTTCTCTTGGTCCATGTTGGTTTCCCGCCCCCTTTAATTAGCAGGGCTGGGTAATGAGATTGGATTTCCCCATCACTGAGGTGTGTGGGGCTCAGTGACTTCCCTGCAAGGGAGCACCAGGGAGCTCCGGGCTCCTGAGCTACCGCATGGGTTATTTTCTGCCCCTCTTTGATTTCACATTGCTCATGACTGCCTCTGGCTTTGGAAGAGGAGCCCTTTCACCCAGGACCTACCTGTTTGTGTTGTACCTGGGCTGTGCTTGATGCTGGCAAAAAAGGATCATCAAATGTCTCATGCTCCTTGGTGAGGTACATGCCCAGGATGCCAGAGCTCTGTTAGACTTCTGTGCTATTGGGGTGGATTTTGCTGGTGCCTCCTGTCCTGCTCTGTCATCCAGGAGGGCTCTTTCTGCTGCTGTGGGGTTCCCAAACCCATGGGGCTTCTTCCTTCTGTTAAAGATGACTCGCTATCCCCCTTGCTCGAGTATTTCACCCATTGAACACTGTTATTTTGCTTCCCTGTATCCATTGTCTTCTGTGCCCAGGTCAGAGCTGAGCCCTTTGTCAGCTCTAACATCATGGCTGTGTTGCAGAACTGACCCCCGGTTCATACCAGTGTTTGTTGTAGCTGCTGAATCCCCATCTGTCCAAGGGTTTCGTGGCTTGAGCTGCATTCCCTTCAGACCAAACTCCTCTGGGGTGCAGGGAGGCCCCCAGGCACTGATCTCTGTGCACATTCAGGAGCCCATGCTGCACACAGTACAGGATATTCAGTGTGTAGGAGGCTGGAAGAGCCAAAAGCTGCCTGCATCCAGCCTGGATAGTAACCTGGGCAGTCTTCCGATGCAGAGCTGGCTCTATACAAAACCCCAGGTGGGTGTTCAGCAACACATGGGTTTTCTTTGGAAAGACTAATTAAAGGAAAAGATCAAACCCCTCTATATTCATTTGATGACATCTCCCGATTTCTTTTGTTGGCATCTCTATGTCAGTGCCTGGTCAAGGTGACTCCTTGGGTTAGATTTAGATATAGTGAGGAAATTGCAAGGTAGAAAGACTTCCTGAAGGATCCCTCTCCATTATCTTGGAAGTCAGAATAATGTTCCTTGTACAATTAGAAGTAACCATAGTTACTCAGGGCCCTGGCTCCTGGTGGCTGAGCAGAGCAGGGAGAAAACTCCTCTTCTGGAGGAAGAGCTCCTGTGCAAGCCCTGTAGAGTAGGAGCGTGTCTGATGGGTGGTGTGGGTCCAAGACCCAGCACAGGCTGGGAAGGAGGAATTGGTTCATTTCTGGGTGATATGGAGGGGAGTTGTTTTGTTTCCCAGTGATGTGGAGCGAGGGAAGCTGGTCCACGGGTCTTCCTTCATCAGAGGTGTGGGTGTTGGTGTTCAATGGTACTCAGCTGTGAAGCTTGGCTTTAAGGATGTTTATCTCCCTCCCCATTGCCTGATGGGCTTCCCTCATCCGGTCTGATGAATTAGGGGAGCTGAGGAGCAGCTCCTGCTCATCCCACCTTGGAGATTAGGATGGGAGGATGCAGAATAAAAGGCCAAATATCCCCAAGAAATGAGCTGGCCACAACAGAGCCTCCAGAAAGCAGCTTTTGAAAGGAGAAATCATGTCTGAGCTTTTCCTTCTGATTAAATTACGCTGAGGGCAGCCACTGCATGGAAGATGACTTTAGAGCATCAGCTATTGAGAATAAAGAGGCACCGAGCTGAGCCTGGGCCCAAATGCTGTCACACGGACTGACAGAGCTGGGCTGGCATGGGAAGGGGTGGCTGAGGGGTGCGAGGTGGCCTCTGACTGGGAGAGAGGGTCTCTGTGTCCTCATCCTTCGTTTCTCTGCCCCTTTGTGCAGAGGGAGGTTTGCCTTTAGGCTATATGGTGCCTGCTTGGGGGTGTCCAGGCTGTGTGACAGTTCAGGGTATGAGCAGGGTTTTCCAGACCTCAGGAAGGACCATAAACCCAAGAGAAAAGCCAGAGGGAGTTTCTGTGAGGGCTTTGGACTGCTGTTTTGTGGTGCTGGGCCACTCTGATGCACCCAGGGCATCCCTGTGCTCTGCAGTTGGGTACCAGCTCATCTTGTTGGGTGCCCGTCAGCATCTTCAGGAACTGAAATAGCTTTACAAATCCCCCTGGGGTAAATCCAGCTGTGTTTTGAGTGCTGTGCCCTGCCTGGCTCAGCCTCTCTGTGACAGCACCACATTGAGGTGGAAAAGGGCACACAAAGAGTCCTTAAATCTGATTTATGTATCGAGTGAGCCTGCAGCTTAGTGTCTTGTGCTTCTCGATGCGTATGAAAGTTTATGGGACAGGCTGGTGTGGAGGTGATCCAAAGGAGGATCCCTGCATGGAGGTGATCCACACGCAGAGAACAGAGCAATGCAAGGAACAGCCGGAGCTGGAAACAACAGCCTGGTTCAGGACTGAGGCAGGAAGAGGTGGTTAAGCTGGTTTTGTGGGTGTTGTGAACATGGAGGAGCCTGGTTCTGCTTTCAGATGAGCAAGTGGTGGTGAAAGGCATCTCTGAGATTCCCTCCGTAGAGATCCCCATCACTGCAGCCACCTTTGCCTGGATCCAAAGGTGTTGCACATGGAAATTACTTTTGGGGTTTGGATGGTTGTAGGTGGGGTGAATGCCCTGCTGATGCCTTCTCAGCTTCTGGAATAGGCTGCTGCATCCCAAGGAGCGGCATTCATTGGCTGAGCTCCATACTGTGTGCAACCCCAATGACTGTTGTTGTTCCCCCGCTCTCCCCTGCAGGAGGCAGCACTTTTGGGGGACCAAACCTGGAAATACCACGTTTTTGAAGTGCTGGAAGATGCCATTGACAGGCCGGGCATGTTAAACCAGCAAAGGCGAAGGAAAGAGGAGTTTAGTACTGGAACAAAGCATCCAAGCAGATGCTGAAGAAGCGCCGGCCTCTTCCAGATTGTGTTAATGAAAGATTTCGTTAGGTTAAAAGAAGAGGAAACCTCACTGAAGGGCCTCCTCACCTCTGCTGCGTGCTTTCTCCTCCTCAAGGTTACCCTCCCCTCCATACCCGGGGTTACTGCTCCAGCTCTTTATATTCCTCCCTTGCTGCTGCACGTGCTGCGCCGGCTCTGACCTGTGAATGTCACAGGTTCCGGTGCTGGTTGTCACCATGGAGTTAGTGCCTGCAAAGTGATAGTGGCATTAAAGAGGAGGCTGAAAGGAGCATTGCCTTCCATAGGCAGCAGAGCAGAGTGGATGGCAGCAGTGGCATCACTGCCTGGGGGGCTCAGGAGACGGTGTCCCAGCACAGCAGCTGCATTTGCCTGTGTACTCCTTACCCAAAGACCTCCTGGAGGTGGATGAGGGGGAGTGGAGCTGTGGGAGTGCTAAAGAAGCCATGGATGCCTCTAAGATTCCTCCTCCTTATTTTTCGGTCTCTGCTCCAGAGCCCTTGCACTGTTTGAGGTGGAAAACGTGCCCGAGTCCTAGGGTCATCTACATTTAGGATCGTAATTGTGCCTGGGCTACTCCATCACACCTTGTAGGCTTATGAGGGCTGGTCCAGAGCACAGCAGGGTGTGGGATGTCCCATGCAGAGCTGCTGGGCTTCAGGTATAGGTGAATACACTCTCCAGTGCCTGTAAGGGCTCTGCTCAAGGGGCTGAGTGTCTTCTCAGGGTGTTTCTTGGGTTTGGCTCTTGCCAAGAGCCAACCTGGATGACTTTCAGTTCTCTTTGCACATCTGGTGTAAGGGGCTGGGTTTGATTCGAGTCTGAAGCCTCCCATGTTGGTCCATGGGGAAGTGAATAACTGTATGTGCTGATGAGCTCCTTTTCTCCCAGTGGGATTGTACCCAGGTGAGGTTTGTGAAGGCTACGTGCAAGAAATAGCCATGTCTTCACATCTACCCCGTGCAACGGGAGAGCCATATTGTGAGAGGTGCTGAGGAGCTTCCTGATGTCCACTGTCATGATGGTGCTCACTGAAAACACAGGAACAGAATGTCCTGATGGATGGGGGGAATTTTGGACCTGCCTTGAGCTCTCTGGAAAGCAGCAGGGATTTGGGGCTGTGCAAACCAGCCTGAGCCCTGGGACCCACCAGGACAGGGCCTCTGGTCCCAGCAGTGGAAATCATTTCCCAGCTCCTCAAAGGAAGGCATCCAACAGCGTAAAGATGGGAGATAAGAGATTATTCCCCATTCCTCTGTGATTCCAGCTGAGTTTACTCTAAGGGATGGTGATGTGGGGCTCATCGTGTGGTCCCTACCATACGAAATCCCCAGTAGCATCCCTGCACAGGCAGTGCATCCCGGCGCGGAGCTCCCCATTGCTTGAATATTTATAGCACCTTTCTATGTTCATTCTAGCATTAAACTGCTAATTAATTATGACATTTGTGCTAGTTCATTTTCCAGTGTGGATCTGCAGAACCTGGCAGGCAGTTAATGAGCTCTCTCTATGCAAAGGATACTAAGGCAAAATAATTGCTTGAGGAATCAGCCCTGCATTCTTTCAGAAAGGTCTTACCTATGAGCTGGTTTAGAGCTGCCTGGATTTGCACTCTGAGACGCCTCTGTCAAAGGCCAATCCTTTGGAAGAGAGATTTGAAGGAAAAGGTTATCTGGGTGCTGGGGCTCAGTGGGTGTTATTTAGTGCTTGTAAGTCCAAGGGAAATCAATTATCTAAACAACTCCTGTTCCGCAATGGGTTTCTTTATTCTTTTCTAAATATGTGCTCATCTTTGTCTCCGCATTGATGTGTGCAGCCAACAAAGCTGGATTGCAGGAGGCGAGCCGTGCTCCTCCAGGCTTCTGACAGCTCCTGCCTGGAAAAGGGTGAGGGGCTTCCGAATCGTGGTCCTGCTTATTTAAAGTAGGAATTCTTAAAACAGGAGCTGTGGGGAATGGTGCTTACAAGCAGTCCCTGCTGTCATACCCCCGTCTTCTCTTCCCAAACACATCCTAACCTCAGGAACACACAAACCTACTCAAGGGGTTTGTTGACTGTGATGGTGGGGTGATGGTCATGGTGCATCCTGCCTGTGGGGTTGCCCAGGCTTTCAGGTTTTGCTGCTTTTGGGGGGCATTTGTCCCCCCCAAACAATCCTCAGAGGGTTTGGCAGCACATTGGGGCATCTCCTACCTGGAGCAGGCCCTGGGGCAGCTGCTCCTCTGTTTCTCCCATCTTTGGTGCTGTCTAAAGCAGATTTTCCCTGGCCCCATTGGTGTGCCAGCCAATTTCCTGGCTTCCCCTATAACAAGAGCAGGTCGGTGACCGCCGCAGTCCTGTGGGAAAGGAGCAGGGTTTTCTTTTTGGGTGACAATGAGAACAAAATAATGGAAACGGTATTTGTGCCTCCAGGGAGAAAGAGGCATTTTCTTAAACAGATGGAAGCCTATAGCAGGTACGCATGCCCTCAGCGCTGCCTTTGAGGAACTTGTGTTATTAGCAGCTAGTTACCTGCTGAGGTTACAGGAGGAGCATTACAGTAATGGAGTTGACACGTATATAATGGAGTTGACATTTTATTGAAAAGGAAACAGAAAAAAACCTTAACAAACAGTTCCCCTCCCTCCCCTCTCTTTATTCCCTGATTTTGCTGTCATCAATTGCAATAAGGCCCCAACTTTGAACAGCCGCTGGTGCTGGCAAGGCAATAAAAATTCATACAACAGTAGGTGCTTCAGGCATGTTCACAGGACTAATCAGTGCTGCAGACTTGAACTTTGCTGGGAAATCAAGGCAATAGCTCGTTCAACAGCAAATCATAACAATTTGAATCAATTCTTGGCAGCGTGCTCTTGTTACCGGTTGCACACAGGTTTCCAGTTTGTGCTTGATGCTTTTAGCAGCAAGTTCAGAATAGGGATCTCTTCCTGGAGGACAAAGCTTCCTTTCTGAGCTCACTAATAGATGGGCTTTGCTCTGCTGGGGTTGTGGTCAGACTGTGTCGCTTTGGCATTGGATTCGACTGCGGTGTAAAGAAAACTGTGTGTGCCAGATTCATCAGAGCAGGTTTGGGATAAGAGGGACAAACAAGCCCATCTGGGCTTGTGGAGATGGAAGAAGATGCCAGAGCAAGATGCCAAATGGAAGAAAAAGATATGGAATGGAAATACAAAGGCATCTCCAGTCTCTGAGCCCATGAGAAGTGTCAATGAAGCATTGCTCAGACCTCCGTCTCCAGGAGCATGGTTTGTGGTTCCCATATTAACTCATGACAAGGGAGTAGGTGGGTACAGCTCACTGTCACTAAACAGCTGTAAAACATGGACCTTCCTTGCTGTGGAGATGTGCCGTTGAGGTCTCTGCATCTCTGATTTGGGTGATCAGGAAATGGAAGTGATCCTCAGTTCTCCTGTCTGGTTGCACAGCCCAGGCCTCCACTTGTTCTGGGTGTAGCAGAAGCACCATTTAGGAACCACAAAAGCTCTCAGCTCCCAAAATACTCTTCAGATGTGATGTCTTTTTAAATAACTGAAGTTGCAAGTCCCCTGTTGGCTGCTGCTCTTCCCTCTGTGCCGCAATTTCAGCGACACGTCTCCTCTTTTTCCTTCTGATAACTTTGGTTACTATAGCCCATTGACATTTGTGTTTCTAATGTAATAATCAAATGCTAAAACACTGAGATTACATTTGGATCAACACATTCAGTTCTTAAACCCTGGAAGTAATTATCTTTTCTCATGTACAATGAAATGGAAATATTACTGTATTAAACATTAGCAGCTCTACTGTCTGAATGTTGGCCAGTAGCACCACGCGTAATGTCATCTGCTGCTTCCAGAGGCTGTAGATTCCCTCCTGCTGGGAAGTTCTTGGGAGCTGTGGGTGATTCCAGTTCAGGAACCATGACATCAAGAGGCACAGGTCCTCCTTGCAGGTGATGATTAACTCGAGTATGATAAAGTGTTCATGAAGTGATGAGGCTCTTTAAGATCCATGGCTGAACATGGAGCGGAGGTCCCTTTAACACCGCTCCTGATGCCTGATTTATGGGGAGCTTCTCGGAGCTGTCTGAGCCCCTTGAGACACCACAGGGTGCCTGGATGAGACCTGGTCCTGGCTGGGGCTGCTGCTTGGCTCACTACCTTAAAACCACAGCATAGAGAAGCCTTTAAACCTTCCAAGAGCTTGCAAAGCACATGAAATGGAGTGGGGAAGCTGGAGCTGTGCCCAACCACTGTGTGCCTGCCTGCATGGTGCTGCCTCAGGAAGGTACACGCAGCCATTGCTGCAGTGTGAGCCACACTCTGCAGAGGCTCAGATGAGCCCTTCTGAACAAGCAGAAGATGTCACTGGTCCTCTTGAGCCACTTCATGGGTATTTGGTTTACTTTGACACTCCTAGCCATTGCTTGTGTAAACTGGAGGCACAGGCTGAGCTTAAACAAGAGTTTAAGTTCTGGCTGTGCAAGCCTTGACCGTGTCACTCCTTGCGTTGATGGCTTTCCTGATGCTGAATATGAAAAGCTCTCAGACTTTGTGCTCCACTTGAAATAGATGTGGACACTGGCTTTCCTGGATAAATACCCTGAACAATTTCCTTGCCAAAGAGTAACTCCTGTGAGTTACTGGGGAGAGATGAGGAGTGTGTCCATTTCTTGGTTGCAAGGGGATTACTCCAAGATCCAGAGGTAAGACTCCAGGATGATTTGTAAGACATGTACCCAAACAGAAGTATTTCTAAGCTGTGCTGAGAGATCCTCTGTTGTTAAGGTCCAGCAAGTATCAGACAATATGATTCTCCCCACATCACTATGGAAATCTTGTAAGGTTTTCACCCCAACAGCAATCTACGCTTGATAGGCCACAGAAATGCAATACATGAGTTTCAAAATGTGACAGTGATCCATGGAGACCTATTGCCAGGTTTCCATAAGGGGCTTCGTCATGTTTGATTTCTGAACACTGTGAAGCTGGAAATTCAGGCCCTTCACCATCATCCTCCCATGGTCTCCTAAGAGGTGGGGTTAAAGCTCTAAGTCCTTGTTGAGAGCTGCTGATGCACATTGGTGAGAGGATCTGCTCTATTCAATGGGACGCTGAGTCAGTGCTGGCTGAGCACCCAGAGGGTGTTTTCCTTGGGTGCTAGTTGCTAAGTGGCTGTGGCTTTTCCTCCATGGAGTCAGACACCCACAGTGCCAAAATGTAGGGGTGATATTGATGTAATCCAGTCTGTTGTCCAGCGTGGTGGTTTGGGTATCAGCCTGAAAGGTGGGTGCTAACCAGGGTTCTTTGGGCAGCTCTAGATCACCCTTGCCTGCAGCAGGGCCATCACAGTGAAGCTGGTGAGAGCAGGACCATGTGTACTGCAGGGGCCTGGGAGCAGCACCCTGGCCAAAGGGGCAGGTACCTTTCTGTACTGACATCAGTGCCCCCTGCCCTATTCTCTTCCATTAGTCTGAGACTGAAATCCCTGACAAAATGTGATAGCTTATCTTGGGAGGGGGTCTCAGGTGAGGGTCACCCCTACCACTGTTCAAAGGGCACTCCAAGCCCTTGCAGACCTCTTGGAGCAGGCAGCTGGATTCTGGGAATCTGCAAAAGCTCCCACAATGTGAGGAATTGACTATTAACTGACTGCCTGCCTCAGATTGAGGGAAAAATGGGTTAAACCCTGACGGTTCCTAATTCAGAGTAAGGTCTTAGAGCTTCAACTGCTGTCCAGCACATCACACATTAGCCTGGCTTGAAATCATGGTTGAATTCCTTTGGTTTCCTGGCAAATCCAGTTAAATAGTTGGGATATCCCTGCCCATGGCAGGGGGTTGGAACTAGATGATGCTGAGGTCCTTTCCAATCCAAGCTATTCTATGATTCGGATGCTGCTGCTCTGCATGCAGAGGGCAGGCAAAGGGTCAGTGGTGGATGCTGGGCAGGCAGCATTCCAGGCTGCCGATTCTGCCTGTGATTCCAGGGTGAAAAGAAGCTCTGCCACCTCAGATGAGAAAGGATCTGGAAGGAAGGTATGAAACTGCTGGAGCCTGAGCTGGTGAGTGCTGCCCAGCTCCCTGGGCTCTGCATAGGAGTTCCTGCGGAACAGGGATGTGATCTAGGCCCACCAAGGATGCTTCAGAGCACATTTGATGCAGGGGAATTGTGCAGTTTGATAAAGAAGCTGATAATGGTGTGTGTCTGAAGTGGAACTTAAGCCAATGGCTGCAAATACTTTGAAAAGCACTGACCACAATTAAGCACTTAATCGGGAGAGAGCTGCAATTTCCCGAGGCTCAAAGTATGAAAATCCTGAAGTACAGATCCTGAGATAGGAAGGAAAAATGTCCCTTTGGCAATTAAGATCTGTTCTGCTCAAAGGCTGCAAATGGTATAATTGAATGACTTTTGTTGCACTGAATTATCTAAAATGTAAACCATTGTGAGTAAAATGCCTCTCAATGAGTGAAACAGCTTCTCCTGCTCCACTGTTACTCAGCACATTGGCTTCTGATGGTATCTGCTTTTCAAATAACGTTTAAAACTGACTCTTTTTCCTCCCTCAGGAAATGAAGTGCCGGGTGGACCTGTGCGAGCAGACCAAGGGTAATGGGTTTTTCCCCAGGGAACTTTCCTATCTGCACACAGATGCAATGCCTGCCGCAAAGGTGACATGCAAAGCCCCTGGGGAAGGTGTCAATGGCCCCACAGGAGAAGGTACTGGATGCCTGCCCCACTGTTTCTTTGCACTTACAGTTTAGAGGTTGGCTCATTCTCTGCTTCACCTCACAGGTAGTGGACTGCCCCCCCTTCACTGGGTGTACATCCATGCCATGCAATGGCCAATGCAATTGTCCAAGCCAGTGGTGTGGATGAAGATGCCAAGTCCCCATCCATATGGTGTTGCTAGGAGTAGAAGTAAAGGAGCATGGTCGTTATTACCCACCACTGGAGCCCAGCAATCCTTGAATCCATTGAATTCTTGAATCCATAAATCCCCCAGATCACACAGGAAAGGAAGGGGAGCCTGTCTGTGGCTCATGGAAGTGTGCACAGTGTCTCCCAGTATGGTTTTGGAAAAGGCTGGGGCTGCTCTGGCATGTGAGGAGGTTGACTTGCTTCATGGAGAGCTAATGTGCTTATCTTGCAGGAGACTGCTGGTGATCTGCTACAAGCAGGGATCCTGGCCCCTCGAGTGGCTGCAGATTGAGCTCCTGTGTGCAACCCCATATTTGAGGAGCATCTTTGGTGCAAGGCAGAGCCCATGCCTGGAGGAAGATGGTATCTGAAGCACTCCAAAACTGAGGTGCCAGCAGATACCTACAGGGGGAACCTGCCCACAAACCCACCTTGGCAGGTGCTAGAGAGAAGATAAAATGGTACTGCTCCAGACCTGATGGCAAACCCCGTGATTCTGTGGCCAGAGGTGAGGATCACGTGGTGACTTCAAGGGGTACCAAAGGGCTGTCACAGGTAGGTCAGTCACAGTCGTGTGTATGCTGTGGTGGTAGTGAAGGAAATCATCCTCCAAGTGCAGGTAAGCGCTGCCACAGTCAGAAGAGAACCAGTTGGTGTCCCTTCAAGCAGCCTTTGGGTGTCTGTCCCCTGTCATGTCTCAGCCACGGTTGGGATCTGCTAACGATGGGTACATGGGAAAATGACCTCTGCTAAAAGCAGGGGCATGTACTCCTTGTCCCCAGGTCACACTGAGTGAAGGGCCTTGTGAGGATGGTTTTGGAAGAGCCTCTGACTTGCCACACAAGTGCCAGTTGGCATCTGGGCATTGGTAGCAGGTCACTCTGGGGACCTGGGATTTGGCTGCAGGGCATAGGTCAGGAGCAGCCCATGGAATGGCCAGGAAGGCGCATTCCCTCTGCCCTGGTTGCTGTTGCTGTGACTGGATCCTTGCAAACCCAGCTCTGTTGCATGTGTCTCTCCTCTTATCCTTTGCAACCCCAATGTGTTAATAGCAGACCTGCAACAAGTGCCACTGGAAGTACTTTATGCTGCAACTGCTGCTATTTTCACTTACTTTACACTTGATTATAAATGATCCTGTGGAGTTTTATTGTTGATACTTTTTATGTATCTGTGACTTGTCAGAGCTCCTTATTACATCTCCAAATGCCAATAAATGTGAAGCCTAAATCCATCAGTCACTTCTTGAGGCTTGTCTTCCTTTGAGAACCTGATTCAGTGTCTCCTGAAATCCATGTGAGTCTTTCCATTGATTCCAGTGGATGTCAAGTCAAGCCCTTCTTTAGATTGAGATGGCAGGCATTGTCTTTGAATTGGCTTTGAGTGTCCTACACCTATGATGATGGGACCCTTATTCATCCTGGTGCCCCTAAGAGCTATATTAACAATGATGGTGAAGTCATCCTAAATAGATTCAGATGAAATCCTCATATCACACCACATCTTCTGTTTTGTTTTTGGAGGGGCCTAGACAGAACTAGGATTGAAATAACTTGAAGTTACCTTTTTGAGAGCTGTGTAGGCAGTTCAGGAGGTGGGAGAAGACTTAAGAGGCATGTGTTACTTGCTTAAGACTGGTAAGGTTGATAAACAGCGTGGCAAACTATCTATTTGTGTGTAATTTTGGGTGCTGCACTCTGGTGTTAGCTTCCAAAGCTTATAAAGAAGGACAGAGCTGCACTAACACTGCCAGAGGAGGAGCTGAGGGTGGCTTTTATCCTCTGATGACTAACATGCTGCAGCCAGATGGAATGGTATAAATCTCTTCCTACACACAACCAAGCCAAAACAAATATTATGCAGTGATTAAGTGGCAACCCAAACAATAGCAGGCATCCTGCGGGTGGAGCAGGAGATCTTGGGTTCCAAACCTCAAGATACGTTAATTTAATTTGGTTATATAGTTGATGGCTATCTGAAGTTGCCCATCAATTGCTGATGGGAACTGGAAAAGCTGATGTTTGCCTTGATGATCCAACTGAAGAAAGTGGAAACTGAAACTTAGGAACATCATTACTGTTTGCATGGGTTACAGGAGGGAGTCCCCACAGCCTGACACTGTCTCTGGTGGTGACCATTAGCAGGAGCATACATGGAATTCCTACTCTCTGCTGTGTTAATGGCTTCTTACCCAGCAAACTAATAATAGTCCTTTAATTCAACTAAAAGGCACTTACTGGAGTGGATCAACTCCCCTCCACTCCTAGTTCTTGGATAGGGGAAGGAAATTGGTTTTGTTCATGTTTCTGCTCTATAGTGCCAGTCTTCTTTATGGTGGGATCAGCCAAGATGTTTCTTGTTAAGTAGAAGGCTCTTTTTTTCCTTATGGCTTTTTAATACCTTCTACAGGCTTTAAAGAAAAATGTGTGCAAGATGGATATGGGGATGTGGGTAACCATAACCAGTCTTTATCCTGAGGAAGTTGTTTATCTTGATCTTGTGGTCCCAAGGGACATGGTGGGAGATGCAGTCACACAGCCAAGAAACCAGCTCCTGAGGGTGAACCCAAGCCCTGCTCTGCGCTGCTGTTGCTCTGAAGGAGGAGCAACAGAGATCTTCACTTCCTCTGCCTAAGCTGGGACAGGAGCCTCCCAAAACATATGTAGGTGCTGCCTTCTGCATTTACCTGATATAGGCAGAGTGTGAGCAGAGGATTACACCTAAAGGGGCTCCAGGCAACCTGGAGAGGGGCCTTGGACAAGGGTCAGTAGGGACAGGGCAAGGGTAATGGCTTTAACCTGCCAGAGGGGAGATTGAGATGAGTTCTTATGCAGAAGCTCTTCCCTGTGAGGGTGCTGAGGTGCTGGCACAGGGTGCCCAGAGAAGCTGGATGGGGCTTGGAGCAAACTGATCTAGTGGAAGTTGTCCCTGCCTGTGGCAGGGGTTGGAACTGGATGAGCTTTAAGGTTCCTTCAACACAAACCAGGCTGGGATTTTATGACTAGACTTCTTCTGCATTGCATAGCCAAGTGTTTCTGAACTTTATCAGTGGTGCTACTGAAAACCAGGTCCTTTGTGCTTCCAAAACCTCCGTCATGTGAAGAACCATTTGCTTCAGTTTCTGGATTATATTAACATTTTTCTTGCATGAAACATGCACAAGTAATGGTGTGAATGTGAGTGAGAGCTGTGACAGTGGAGCTGCACTCATCTGATGAACCGTTCTTAGTCTGAGCTGGTCCTGGATCCTCTCACAGCACCTGCAACCAGCCCTGTGTCCCCAGTGAGCGGTCCTCTCCACCACCAGTGCAAAGCCAGGCACATTTCCCCTGTCTGAGGAAGGATGCTTGGCAAATAATGAATCACAACTGGTGTAGGCAGTGAATGTGATTGAAGGGTAAGACTCCAGACCAAACCCAGTGGAAATGTGACACAGGGCTGATGTCAGCACTTTACCCGAAGGATTGAAGCAAGTGTGGTGTAGTCCTCTCATGGTGAAGCTGCATTGCGCAGCCACAGAGCAAATAGCACGACTGAAGGCTCCGCATCCTTATTTACTGACGAGAGGGCTGGAATGAGAAGGTTACCTGGCAGTGACTTCTTGCTATTGGTGGTAAACAAGATGAAGATGGACACGGGATGATGGGTAAATAGACATTCTTGAAGTAAAATAAGTATCACACTTCTACCTGCCTGGGCCTCCGAAGGACCACAATAACCAGAGGCGCTTGGGGAGGGCAGAAAGCAGGATTTACTCCAGGAAGCCAGTATGATGTATGCAGAAAGTTGTTCAAGAGCTTCTCCAGAGCTGTGACTTGCAGTGATTTGTGAAGAAGAGAACATGCTCACTGCAGTTTGCTCTCAGCTGAAGCAAGTGTCACACCCTATGGGCTCTAATGGAGAGGTGCTGGTTACCACTAGCTGAAGATCTGACCTCAGCAGTAACAGAGGTAAAAGCAAGCAGATGGAGAATAAAAGCCTATCTCTAGCATACTTTAAGGTTCTTAACCCAGTCACAAAGCATGGCCTCAAAGGAAAAGGCAGCCATAGGGCTTTAGTTTGAGCCAAACAAAATTGACTTGTTATGGGAAAACCATCTTACCCTGTTTACCACTTCAGCTTTACATCTGAGCTGCGAGTGGGATGGAGTTGCACAGTGATTCTTTCAGGTTCCTATATGAATACTTCCACAACATTTTAGCTAAATGGAGAGTCTAGATTCATTCAGGGTCTCTATGACAGTGGTAAACTGATGATATGTTAGGCCAGATGGCTTAGAAGATGCCACTGGGTTGATTTATTCCTTTACAGATGCTGGAGTGTCCAGAAAATACTTTCCAAAGTCTGAGTCTTCCAAAGGCAAAAAGCTTCTTCAGTGAAGTTAATAGGTGTCTTCAGACTTTGATGGGCTTGGGATCAGTAGGAGGTGGGCCCATCCAGGTGATGCTTGAGGTTCATATGCTTTTTGGTGAAGCATTTTCCCAGAGCTAATATACCATTCCATAACCCTTATGCAAACTTCTGCTCAAATGAAAGATGACAGTGCCACTGTTCTGTGATTGTCTCTACTAGCTGGCAGTCACTAACCTGCTACCAATCTGTCCCAGAGTGAGCTTGGACAGACCAGATTTTGCCCAGGTTTCTATCAAATTGGGCCGTACAGCGCTGAGGCTGCAGTTTAATAATGGGGGTGGTTGGTGCTCGCAGGCTGCAAAACCAGAAGTACTTGGTTCAAGAATAGGGGAGAAGAAAAGATAATCCTGGATGCCCTGGACTGCAAAAATCACTTTCGATATTACTATTTCTCCATTGTTTTAATTTTGTAATCCATTTTAATGGGTTTATTTTCCCTAATCTTTCTATTGCAAGGGGGGTATGTAGTTATAGTGCCCAGCACAGGGAGTGGTGGGATGCCAGTTGGTACAGATGGGGTGACAATAAAAGTCAAGCTTCTTGATCGTAAAGGTCTTTTCCAGCCTAGTTGATTCTGTGTTCCTATGATACCATCTTTGCTTCTCCTTCCCTCCTCCTCTTAATCAGCTTCATTTGTTCTTTGTTGACTCTGGGTTGAGTTTTGTTTTGCCTCCTTCTGAAACACTTACCTTAAGAGAGCCAAGCCACAAACAAGCTGCGGATGTTCCAGCTGCTGTTTGTTTCCCCTCTGTAATACAGAGTTTAAAGTGGCTTCACTTGAGAGGGACGAATCAAGCTGTCTCCTGAACACCGCAGCAAACAGCTGCTATCCCAAGTCACTGCTAATGATAACATTGAATTCTCTTTTGTAGTGGATTTTCATCCAGCTGTTGCCTAACTCTGAAAGGACCATCAAAGGCAAGTCCCGCGTTTATCCATTGCTTCGAAACAAGCATCCTATAAGCCATGAGTGAGGTTTTTCTTTTGACCTTTAAAGCCTTTGTCGTTGGAAATTCATGGTAAGAATTGCATGAACCTGATGTGGTTTTACGCTGAACAAAATGCTGCTATGGCAAGGGTGAATAAATGTGATGCCTAGCACTGCCAGCACCCCTTTCTGTGCCTTTCTTAAACGTGTGTGTCAATTCATGTGTTGTGTATATAGATTGAGGTTGGTGGTGGTCACAATGGATGCACGTGTGAAGGCGGCATCCGTGGAGCTGAGGATCTGCAAGAGTGGCAGTGAAATGTTCTCCCCTCAGCCCCTTTGGTGGATCTAAGGGTGCTCATTCCCACCATAGAGCTCATGTACTATTCCCTTCATCTGGGCTCTGTGGCAACCTCTGAAACCACCAGCGATTCCCTTTCCTTCTTCACCTGTCATGGTAGCTGAGCGTGAAGGTGATGGGTCTGACATGTAGATGCTGCCCCAATCCACCTGGGATGAAAGCAGTGTGGGAATTCCAAATATCTTTGGATATATGTGGTGCATGCTGAGCTCTGCTTGCATCTCAGCAAAGGCAATGTCTCATCTTCTAAGGCAAAGCAAGGTCAGGTTGGAAATCACTTGTGTATAAATGGGTTTTCTAGGATCACTCCATGGGCTGTGATTTACACCTGATTCAGTCTGGGGGCCTACAACATACTTTAAATAAGGTTATTATGGCTGCTGTGAGCTTTAGTGAATATACCTGAGGAAAAAACCTCAAGAGTTGTTTGCTGCAGCTGCGTTTGGAGGCACAGAGACCATCCCTAACAGTGCTCAAGGCCAGGTTGGACAGGGCTTGGTGCAACCTGCTCCAGTGGAAGGTGTTCCTGCCTATGGCAGGGGTTAGAGCTGGATAAGGCTTTAAGGACCCTTCAACCCCAACTGTTCTATGACTCCTGCCATATTTACTGAACTAAGCATAATTCTGCTTGTGCTTAGGTTGTGGAAGGAAAGCTGCTGCGCCATGGACTGGACTTCCTCAACCACTGGAGGGGTTATGGAAGCAGAAGCATAAAGAGGAGGAAGAGGAATAAGCAAACCCAGCAGTGAGACACTGTCAAAGAGCACATCTCTCCCATTGTGTGCATCACAGGCTCTGATGTCATAGAATCACAGAATCATAGAACAGTCAGGGTTGGAAAGGACCTTAAGCTCATCCAGTTCCAGCCCCCTGCCATGGGCAGGGACACCTCCCACTAAACCA
>JAOEHY010002343.1:40051-57938 GCA_025447955.1 Psilopsiagon aurifrons | reverse complement strand
TATAGGCCTCCTTCAGATATTGGAAGGCTGCTATGAGGTCTCCATGCAGCCTTCTCTTCTCCAGGCTCAACAGCCCCGACTTTCTCATCCTATCTTCATATGGGAGGTGCTCCAGTCCCCTCATCATCCTCGTAACACTCCTCTGGACTTGTTCCAACAGTTCCACGTCCTTTTTATGTTGAGGACACCAGAACTGAACACAATACTCCAAGTGAGGTCCATGAGAGCAGAGTAGAGGGGCAGATCACCTCCCACGACCTGCTGGTCACGCTCCTTTTGATGCAGCCCAGGATGCGGTTGGCTTTCTGGGCTGTAAGTGCACTCTGCCGGCTCATATTCATTTTTTCATCAACCAACACCCCCAATTCCTTCTCCGCAGGGCTGCTCTGAATCTCTTCTCTGCCCAACCTGTAGTTGTGCCTGCAATTGTAGGTGTAGGACCCTGCACTTGGCATGATTAAATTTCCGGTTGGCATCAGCCCACCTCACAAGCATGTCAAAGTTCCTCTGGATGGCATTCCTTCCCTCCAGCATATCGATCGAACCACCCAGCTTGGTGTCATTGGCAAACTTGCTGAGGGCGCACTCAATCCCACTGTCCATGTCACCAACAAAGACGTTTAATTTCATGGGAATTACTTTTTCTCTTCTTGAGAATATTTTACCAGATTATGAAAACATTCCTCTGACTCCCCCCTCCACCCTGCTCCATTCTCATTTACCTTAATGAAGCACCAAGGTGCAACAGTTGCAGGCATTCACTATTACCCTGCAATGCACAAAGAAAAATTATAAACAATGCAACATGGGAAAGAATTGATGCAGGAGGGGCAACCAAAATAAGGGCCACACTTGTAATACTCATTGTGACTTAAGAATTCTTAATCACTCCTCTAGATCAAACTCAGACAATCCCACCTCCCAGCAACTTCAATGACTTGCCCAAGTCATCACCTGGGTATTTCACTGAAATCCCATATGTAGCTTATGGAAATCTATTTATAGTAGTTACTCCAATCATGCAATTTTTAGACCTTTCATGGATATTTCATTACACTCTCTGCTTTCCAAAATGAGTCATTCTTGCTTCAGAGTAATTTTTAAAGACAACAATACAATATGAGGAGATAATACAATATTTTCCTCCCTCAATAATTTTCTTATTCCATTTCTGAGGGCATTGTAAACATGTATAATGACATTTCTACTGTTCTTGGGTCATCAGCTGCTTTTAATCAGCATAGCTGCAGTTCAGTTACCAGTTTTAATGAGTTCTTTTTCACTGAAATTAGTGGAATGGTATAAACATACATTCAATTAAGATTTGGCCCAATTGCATCAATAGGCTAATGTCTGCAGCAAGAAATTATTTTAAAATAGTTGGAGAAACAACAATTCATTTAAATTTAAAATAACTTTAAGGATAGTATACATAGGACAAGCAGTGAAAAATAATCACATATATGAACACAGTAATTTAAATGGGTAAGCAGAGTTCTTGATAACTAGCAACTCTTAAAAATGCTTGTGAATCACTAGGCAGGTGTCTCCTCAAAACCTCTCTTTTCCCACAGAGCAGTGGAGGACGGGATATATACCTTTCATACTAGCATGGTGTACATCTAAGAATTTGGTAAACATCAATTTTAAATATTTTAATAAAGCAAGGTGGATATATTGTGGTAATTGATCTCATATTAAACATGAGGGAAGAGAGGACATGAAGGGAGCAGACACAAGTCTGCTCTCTGGCCTTCTGTTCCCAGTGAGTGTGGGACCCTCAAGAAGTGCTTTGGGTGGGAGAATCTGATTTACCTGCCACTACAACAGCTCCTCCACAAGGTCCCCAGAGGACATAAGAGCCTACTTCGGATCTTGACTAAGTACTGCAAAATTAACGTCTCTGCCTGGGCTCTGATGAATAGAATAAGGAGAAATGAGTCTCTTGCAAGATCCTCTTTTGAGTGCAACAGCATTTTCCCAATTTCATACTCCTAAGTAAAAAATTCTGTGTTTGGACTTACTGCCTAGCTTTCTTTAAAGGTTAGTGAAGAGAAATAGACATTTCAAAGTTGTTTACTTTGCTTTAAATGGAAAGATGTTTAAAACAGAGCAGGCAAATGGCAGCCCAGATGAACCTATTTCTCTGCTCAAAGTGGAGTACTAGGCAGACAGCTGAATATCAGCACCTACACTTCTAAAATGGGCAAGATAAATTGTACCTCTTTGTTTTTCACTAGAGGTAGCTGTCCAATAGTGAAGGGCATGGCCTGACTTCAAGTTCCGTCACTATCACAATTGGCATTCATTTATGTGACAGAAAGAATGGCAGCCTCCCAGCTGTCCAGGATGCATTCAGGAGAAGTCACAAATCTGTTTCCACTGTGACCACCCAGACAGCACAGACCTGCAGGATGCTCAACACCAGTCACTGACAGACCACAGTTTGCAAGTCTTGATTAAAGAGTGTTCACAGCTATTTTTAAATCCTAGAAAACAGGCCTAACAAGGAAAGACAATTAAACTATTCTATATTTGGAAAAACAGTCGCTGACAATGAATTTGGCTTCCCTTGCCTTTGCCCTTTTCTGACCCCAGTGATTCAACGTTTATCCTGATCTTCAGCCTGAAAGACCAGGACCAGATGCATTTGATACACATTTGATTTCCAAGGCTGATCTATTTAAATATACTGACAAATTCTTGTCTTAGTTCCCCTTTGCTTCTTCTCCCTCTGCTCTCCTCCAGGCAAGAAATAAAAATACCTCTGTGACCTGAAAGGTCTATTCAACCTCTTTATACAAAGCCTGGTCAGAAACAACATTTTGTCTGAGTAAATATATTGTAATATGATCCTTTTTTCTGTGCTACAGGATTAACTTTCACACTCATTTAATATAAAAAATATGAGATCTGAAAATTATAGAGTTTTGGGGGATTTTTCACTATATACTTCACTTGGAAGAAATATTTAGAGGAAATGACAAACACTTTCTGCACAGATGTCCTCAAGTTATGACCAAAAGAAAATCTGTGGTCTGGGAACAGGCTGAATTTGTATTTAGGAGAAAAGTACCTGACTAGCACAACAGCGAGACCCTGACAGAATGTCTTAGAAGGAGAGGGTTAGGACAAAAAGAAACTCCTAAAAAATTCAAGGATGAAACTTAATTGATTTAAGCTAGTTACCTTGGGAGCTGTAAGGTATATCTATCCAATTAAGACTATTGGGAAGAATTTTGATAGCAAGATTGAAAATCAGAAGTTTGCAAAGCTGTGGAGATCTCTTCTAATAAGTCAAACAGAAGAGAGTCCTAAACTCATAGACCTGTGCTATAGTCATGAGACACAGCTTCCCCTACCTAACTATTCTTAATCAATGCTAACCAGGACACCAGGTAGAGAAAACACAGTGGAAGCTGATCCACAGGGATTGGGCTGGTGTTACTCAAGACGTGAATATATAGCATGCTAATATTTGCACTCATCTTCTAGTGATGTTAATCTGAATTTTTAGAGTGGTTCCCAAAGAGCTAAGTTGGTCTCTTAGGGAAGAAGAACTACAGAAAACTGACTTACTCCTTACTTCACCTTATCCTTAAATAGCATCTGTCTGCTTTCAGCTATTCCAACCTGTTTTATCAGGCTGAACCTGATGGTTTGGGATAATGCCTGTGAAAGAGCAAGTCAACCTTTGCCTACTTGTTCTAGCATGGTTTTTAATTGCTGTTAGTATCTCCTACCATACAACAATAAAAAGTTTTTGATTTCTTGATCGTGGAAAATCACGATCACTTGCATGGAAATGCTATTAGTGTCCCATGACATATCGAAAAAGCCCTACGAACACTGATATTTGTGATTTACATGAAATAGCGAAGGAGCAGTCACTTTCTATTTGTACACTGAACATTGGAGTGGTCCAAGCTTGGGTAACTTGCTGTTTCTTTGAATTGACTGTACAGTTAACCAAAAAAAACCACCACCAACCTTAAAAGCAAACTGCCCATGCAGTCAAGTATTTCTGTGCAGTTTGTTTGACATTTCTCAAGCATGCAGACCAAAATCATAGAGACAATAAAAAGACATGAAAAACTGCAGTTAATATAATTTGCAGCAATCTATTTGCATATTGTGCTTAACGTGCTTTGATAGTTACAAGAAGATTGGTAGCAATCCCTCATCTCAGTGCTCTCATCTAGAAATCTTAAATCTTACATTTCCATATTGAATGTATCGTACAGGATCAGTTACTATTTTTGTAGCACTTTCACCTCATTCTGCAAAAATCTGATTAAAAATAAATTTTAAATAC
This sequence comes from Psilopsiagon aurifrons, assembly GCA_025447955.1. Lineage (NCBI taxonomy): Eukaryota > Metazoa > Chordata > Aves > Psittaciformes > Psittacidae > Psilopsiagon > Psilopsiagon aurifrons. Next base: position 53,623 of record JAOEHY010002343.1, on the reverse strand, counting down.
TCCACAGTAAAACAGCATCATTTTCTCTAGGCCCAGACTGAAAGGAATGAGAGATTATTAGAAATGGAAGCACAGTGGGAAGAAGAGAATTCAGCTCCAAAGTAGGGACAAATCAACAAACCCTTCTTTTCCAGAGAACCTCATTCTCGAAAGGTTGAAAAAAAGTTAAACTTAGAGTTTCATTTCAGCCTTCTGAATTTGTCAAAGAATTTGAGGCAATCTGAATGCAATGTCTGGGGATGTAAAGTTCATAGACGTGACTGTCTGCAGAAATGTATTACAAGGTCAGTTATATCTGCTTTTGCTTACAAATGGAAATGATTTCCATATGTATTTACTGGGCTCTTTGACAATGTTATGGAATAGATTTCGTCAGTCAGAAGATTATTCAGTGTGGTTCAGTGTTATCATATACTTTGCTCAGATGAATTCCCAAATGGATAGAAGTTTCTGGATGAAATACCTGAAAACGCAGTGAATTTCTTCAAAGAACCTTAATCACTTCAAGTAGCCCAGGGTGGTCCTTGTCCCCACTGCAGCTCTGATCTGATCACTCCTCTCCTGTGTCAGATAGCATGGCTTATTACTTCAGCTGCCGTTCAGACAAAATGAACTAACTTCCACACCAAGCAAGACCTGGTTAAACATCTACATGCATTCACTGAACTTCACATCTTTTGATACCTACGCAGCATAGCAGAACACCTGCAGCACAGGAAGGATCAGGTTACTCAGGCATTTATTTGAAGAAGATATTTCTGTAAGCAAGGAATTGCGCACCTAAAAAAGTGCCTTCCTTCCAGGTTTTCTTTCCATCATTTTACAAAAGTTACAGTCTAACTGAAGCTTACACATTTGGTAGTCCTCATACAAGCGAAACATTAAAATTTCAGACTGAATCAGTACAGAGGTGATTTATTTTGCACTTCGGCTCAAATTTTAAAATTATAATAATGAGGGACAGATTCTTTTCTTTGTTGCCACAGACTTCAACAGGATTAGAGAGGGGTAACAGAACAGGATATGTGCCACCTGCAGCAAATTATGGCCAAGTGTAACTTCTTTTAAACGGGCCTTATTTTGAGTAAATAATTAAAAACAAGCCAAACAAACAAAACCCCAACAAACAAACCCCAAACCTGGCAGTTACACATTAAAGCATTCACTAAACACATCATCTCCAACACCCTCACTGATGACACCAAGCAAACCTGATAACATTCTGGAAAAGATTTTTCTTTATCTGACCCCTCATAAGGCTTTGTACATAGTTCCTTCCCTCTTCTCAGATCTGACAGCAACGCAGTCATCAAGGTGTTTTGTGAAGTAGGTTCAGCTACTCATGTCAAAGCATTTTAAGAATTCAGCTTTAATTTATTGTTGGAAGAAGCAAGACTGTTGAACCTTAGGGCCTTTGCACATTGTGGGAACACATCAGGCCTTGAAATCTTTGTCCGCAGACCCCACAATAAGTATGACTCATGAAATGTTATTCTTTTCTCAGTATGCAATAATAAAAAAAATATTTATAGCATCGTGCAAATGATTAAGAAACTGTTTTTCTTTGAAGTTTAGGCATAGCAAGGGAATAATCTGGGTAACTCGTAGCATTTACATTTTCTTTGAATTGGGACCACACTTCATATCTTGGCAATTATGTGGTTATGATGAAGAATTCCAATTCCCCAAAATATTTTTGACATTCGCAAGTTTTCTGAGGCCTAACATTGGAGTGGTTTTGGCTCAGAAGTCACTTGAGCAAAGTAATTTTAATAACATGAACAGTAGAGCAGTTTCCTTGCCTTGGGGCTCTCACTCCCATTCCTCATGCTGGATCTTTACATGCATCCTCAAAAAGGTCCTCCAGTTGCCAAAAAATACCCTGGGTAGGATTCATCAAAAGCTTTCAATACAGACTCATCTGTTCCCACCAAAGTTTGGGGTAAGAGCTTGGTAAAACTATGCAGCAGCATTGTAACAAGTTGTATGTTACAGGACTGTTACTGCTGTTATCAGTTGAGCTCAGAGAACTTCAGCCACGCAAGAAATAGCTCAGGAGTGTCCATTTTGGCCCAGATGAAAGAGATAAAGAAAAGTACCTTCCCAAAGACAACACTTGAGGCACAAACCGTCATCTTACTGAAAATAAGAGGGAACTAGTGGATTCACACGTAGCAGTCAGAGAAGAAACACACATGCAGTTCCAAATAATGCTGCACTTGTAACTTGGGCTATTATATACAACCAGAAATTTGTGAGTGTGAGTGTTTAAAGCCAGGCTTAAGCCTTTTCATTTCAAGCGCAATCTACTTAGGCTAAATTCTGTTTCTCATACCTGCAGGCCGGTAACGTTCCAACTCTAGTAATACTTATGCAAGAGTCAAATAAGACAAAACCCTCATTATGTGCAAAAAAATCCCCAAAACACCCCATGTGAACTAGAACATGGCAAAGATCTGTTCAGGAGCAGACATCAGAAAATGGATGAGACACACAACAGAACATGAGTGAAGAAGCTTGCACATCCCCTTTAGCATTGTCTTCATTTCACAGGCTCTTCTAGTCAGCATACGAAGAGAGACACCCTCGATAGCAGTTCTGCTATGGAAACAGCACTAGTTATATTCATGGTGCAAAATGTATTCTTCTGCAGCTGTTCATTTGCAACACAGTTTTTAAAAAAAAAGCAGTAAAAAAGTTTAGATGAAAGATTTAAAAATATGAGTAATTTCGTTTTCATGTTTCCTGCCTTCCTGGCACAGTGTGAATCCATACAACATTCATAGAACATGACAACAGGTCACCTTTCCCCTTATAAATAGAATATTGCTATGAGATTTTCTATTTTCTGCATTTCCATTCAGAACAGCGATATAGGAATTAAATGCAAGAAAAAGCTGTTGCTAAAACATACACTGAAACATGACCTGGGCTGAAAGAACAACTGTCGCACTTTGCACACAATGCAGAAGGGCATTTGGGTTCCTGCTGTCATCAGAAGTTGTATTTTAATCACTACAACACACGATATGCCCAAGTTAAACATGCAAGAGCTGCAAAACAGCCAGTATTTTTCCTTGGGTCATGTCAGGCAAAAAGTACCATAATTTCTTTTCTTTCCATCTGATTTCATTCCAACATGTTCTCAGAAAGCTGTCGTCTGGCCTTTCTGTCCCTGTGATATACTGCATCAATCTCCTAGTTCCCACAAGTTCATTTTTAAAGAGCTTCTGTTCATTTATGTCTGCCTCATAAAAAATTTCTTGTGTTGTTTTTCTCCCCACCCCCTTCAAGATTAATAAACATTCTGCTCAGAAAAAGTTTTAGCATCAATCAGATTTCATAACTGATTAGACAGCAGATACTCTGACTGCATTTGCAGTGAGCCTCTTTCAACTGTTTTTGCTTCTAAAATTAGCTCAGCTATTTCCTGAGAGAAGTCTCAGGATAGAAGTAGACACCCCCACAACACAGTACATTTGTGGTGCATCAGAAAGCACACTGAAAAGCTGGTCAGACTGTCTGAGGTCGAGAAACTTCTCACTTCCCCAGGGGTCACAGAAGCCCCATGCCACAAAACACAACCTGGATGTCTGCATTTGAAAGACTGTACCCCTGATAAAACAAAGGAAAGTCAGAAACTTATATTGAGGACAGAACACCACTCAGTAACTCTACCCCCTCTATAATCAGATCTGTCATTATTTATGCCAGGGCTTCTCACTTGGGTTTGCTGCTGAGCAGTCAACAAACCACCTCTGCCAACAGTAAGATGTAAGTTTCCCAGAGATGCCTAAGCGCAATACTGCAGCTGCCTGTAAGGCAAAGGCAGCAATTCACAAAATATTTCCTGTTCTCATGCACAAAAAGATACCTGACCCAATTTTTCATGAGTTGTTGAATTCATCCAATCTACTCAGTTTTGTGAATTTCAGTAGATTAAATTTTGCAGTAAAGGACAACAGTTCTGATAGCCACCTTGTAAGTAAAGTATGTCAGAATCCGTGCAAGCTCTATTTATAAGGGTTTATATACTTCTGACAGTAGAAAAAAGACTGGACCTCAATAAAAATGGGTTACAGTTACTTTTGCAAGACACACACCTCCCTTTGCTCAGGTTTACTCTCCCACCAGCCCGCCTATCTTATGAAATAACACATTTGCTTCAGGTCATGGTGTACTGAGTCTCATGAAAGAGATTCAACAGGAGATATTTCCTTTTAAAATGAAGAACTGCAAAACCATGTTCTGTGAGGGACAGCTCTGAAAGAGCAGGCTGAGGATGGGTATTTCTGAGCTAGAAGCAGTTTGTAACAACTTATTAGAAGAACACAGACACTGACTGCTTCTGAAGTTCTGCTCTAGCAGTGCTTAAAAACAAAAATAAAGTCATAAAGTTGTACCAGAATGGGAGGTGTGCCCAATATAAGCATATGGTTTCTGTATCTAAATGCACTGTGTAAATAGAAAAGATTTTCAGTGACTGAATGAAGCCAGCATATGAAAAGAAAACCCCAATCAAAAAACAAACACCAAAAAAACCAAGCACAGCCTAGGTTTCCATGGAACTAATACTATAAATCCTGAGCACCTCTTTGAAGTAGGATAGCTTGTCAATACTGTGAGTAGCACCTTTAGGTTTTTAAATGATATCTGGAATGAAAGAAAGAGGCACAAGGAGATCCCCTTGTTCTTTTGTTTGTTTCTTCTTTCTGACATCTTAAGCCATGAATTAAAAGGTTAAAGTGTAAAAATTTTGAGTTTGATTTTTTTTAGATCAAAACTAAGAATAGAAAAAGAGAAGGGAGCATGTCTGCAGCCTTCATTTTCTTTATGCACCTGAAGTTTAACTGATGCCAACACTGCTATGCAAGCACCTAACAGTCAAAATTGGTTTGAACTTAAACCAACCCAAAACACAAACACACCTACAGATACATGTAGGAATATACAATAGTTATTCATATCAGAACTGCTTCTACTCTGTCTGAACTTGTTGATGAAAAATGGTGGGGGAGGAAACAAACACTAACACAAATGCTAAAACATTTTGCTCTCAGGAACCTCCTGAAATTTTATTTCCACAATTACTGAAATACATGGGAACTAATGCTGCTGCAAGCTGATTTTGTGTCACAGATTGCAGAGGCCATAAGCTACCTGGTGCCATCAGAGATTCTTACACTCTGTTATCAATTTTTTTTGCTTCATACCGTATCTTTTTTATCATATCTGTTACACTATAACTGGAGCTTTTCAGAGAGTGCACTGTACTATCAGCTAGAGTCTAATGAATTCTTTCGAATGCACCTATTCAAACTAAGCTTTAAAAGAAAAATATTCCTTCCAGAATCCTCTCTTCAGAAAAAATGCTTATACTGTCAAATCAAAATGTGTTATAGATTCGGGACTCATAAAATTCTTCTGCTGAAATGAAATCAGAGATTATTGTAACAGTTTTTTGGTTGATGCATTAAGGTTTAAGTGTCCTCCATTTCAGCAACACCCATACTTCTGGCTGTTGTAGCTAAACTTTGCCTCCTATTAGTCAACAGCTCTGGAGCACATGTTAGTGTGAAGTCCATGAACAGCATTTGAAACTTCTGTAGTTCTCTGCCTCCACAGCCAAACTTTACAAATGGAATGTTACTTTGCACAGGAAACTACCAAAATACCCTGTGCACTAGGCATACCAATACAAATAGGATATTACATTTGAAATTTTACTAGAAGACATTATTCTGTTCCAAAGAGCTGAATCAGTGAAAGCTCTTCATGTCTTTAGGACATAAAAAGGCACAAAACCAGAATGGACACTGAGAAACTTAACGCAGTGACTGATAATGTCACTGACATTTTTCTGTGACAGTAGATATCTTACCTTGCTAAGAGACTATACTTTTTTTTTTTTTTTTTGTGGGAGAGGGTAGGGGGTTGGTGTGGAGAAGCATCTTTTATAAGAAAACATATCAGAATCATATCATTATTCATGTAGGATTTTAAATCAAATAAAAAGTTTTTGAGGAAAAAAGAATTCAAATGCTGAGACAATGGTGTTGGTTATTTTAGGCCAACTTTCTCTTATATATGAGGAAACACTAGCATGATTATTTCAAAATATAAAATACAATATGCCTGCTCATGGAGGTTATATATAAACCTCCAAATAATAATGACAATAATGATAATGATAATAGTCATAATAATAAATATTACAGAGAAAATTGCATTGAAAACCCAAACAAAAACAGAAAGTCAATAGTTGCAAGTCTTGAGCCAAAAATGGGATGCTGCTACAATTATTTTTTCAGTCCTGTCCACAATTTAGACAGCGTTTTAACTACAGACATGACTGCTCTCTTTAACAATTAGCAAGTGCCAAGGACTTAAAAGATACAAACAAAATGGATCATAAGAGAATTAACACAATTAAATATAAACGCAGACTTCCTTACTTAATGAATTTCCAAAATATAATATAATTGAGTTAATATTAACTTCTAGGAGCTTGTGATTAAGCTAATGTACACATTTAGTCAGTTAAGACAAGGCTCAAGACTTCTCTACAACAGAACTATTCCTAGCGACTCAGTTATTATGATTTGCTTGAATTTTATTTAAAAGCTAATTTTTTGTTGCGTGCTGAAAGCCAAGTCATGTTAAACTTTGTAAATTATAATCCAATTATAAACGCTGTTCAGCCTCATCTAGCATACTCAGACCTTCTGCTAAAGGAAACAGCACAGAACAAACAAATCCAACATGCTACAGCAGTGCTTTACTGCAGCTGGGAATGAAAATATCAAGACAAGAAGCCAGCAGAGACCAAGAAGTAATTGAGCATGATCCCTGCATTATGCACACCCATTCATTTGTTGACATGCTGTACACATTGATTCTCCTCACTGCTGTTAGTACAAAGATATAGTTCCAAAAGTAGCATTTTATATAAAATATATGTTGCTGTAGAAGGCATTGGAAGTGGCTGAGGGCAAAAATTTTCACAGAAGCACTTGGCATCCAACTCGTTAAAGAATTTGTGAATTTAAATATGTATCTTTTAGTCAGATGGTCTCTGAACTCCAGTAAAGTGTTGTTTACTACAACACTGTGGGAGAACTTACATAGTATCCAAAACAGCCCAGGAAGACAGACTCCTACAAGTGGCCTATAGCAAACACTCAATGTAAATCCTCCCTCTCCTTCCTCTGTCAACACAGGACACTAAACTCAGGAGAATATGAGGATGACATTGTGTGTAGAGTCCAATGCACACCTGATGAACACATTACACATTCCTACAACTTTCCTTTCCAAGAAAGAACAGGATTCACACTTTTCTTTTAAAGAAGAGCAGAGGAAAAGAGCAGTATCAGTGCTTACCTGCTCCATAATCTACTCATGGTTAAGGCATTCCATATGGAAGAAAGCAGAAATCCTCTCTTTTTCCCACAGCGATGCCCCTGGGTGTAACATAACAGCAGGACCAGATGTACCTTAATCTAGGTAAAGTCAGAAAGTAAGAATACAATAAGATCGCATAAACACTGTCCACTCTGTAAGCAGCAAAGACCTTTCTACACCAGCCTCTGCTGGCTGCATTTTCTGCATTTTTACTCTAAATAACCATAATAAAATCACAGTAATACTGCAGCCAACTTAGGCTATATAGATACAGCCTGAAAACATGAAAAGCAAACAGCTAGAGAGGATTGCATGCTATCCGTTTTCTCAGAGTATAAGACAAAATATTCACTGACGACAGAGTATTTTGAACGTAATTGTAAAACAGAAGCGGTTCCACTGCAGGAAGATATGCAGACTTGGTGCTCCCCCTGTCTAGCTTAGGTAGAAAGGGGAGTCTTATCTCTGCAGCAAGATCATCCTCCAAGCTCCTGCTATGCATTATCTTTGGAAAATAAAACATCTCAGCTGACTAGATGCTGACTTGACTCCTCTCTCATCAGTGTCAGAAGCCTTTCTGGACATGTCAGACATCACTAAGCCTATGATGTAGTCTAAAAGATAAAAAGAATCAGTCAGTAAAACTAGATGACACCTATCAGCACTACCTGTAGCTCCCAAGGAAAGGCATGTCCAATCTTGACTTGGTCTTGCATGTTGTATCCTTGATCTACAAAACCAGTTTGCCTATTTTTAAATCCTGAACTAATATTAACAGCAAAGCAAGTACCAGCCTGACTGGTGTTCATGCTTTATCAATTCTGTATGTACTTACCATACATGTAGTACATCACACACTTTAAAGTAAAAATATGCTTGAGTACTTCCAACATTTCCAAAGTCAATTGAGGAAGCTGGACAAAGAGATCAAACTATCACTGGAAAAATTACCTTTGTTTTCCACTTGTACTTAGTAGTCGAAGAAATGAGGTTTTCAAGTTTAAAAATACATTACTGTATGCTTTATCCCCAGAGATAAAAATACAAATGCATATATTAGGACTGGATTAATACTTCATGAAAAGCAGACTAGTTTAATATTTTGCAATTTCAGAGTAGCTTTTGCATCTATTTTCTGTTTTCTTTCCATCCATGTTCTGTTTTTCTTTAATGTCTTTCCGTCACAAACTCAGTCAAGAAAAATATATCACTTTCACATGTTGCAAAAGAAAAAAGGCCAGGAAAGCAATTACAAAAGTAACAAAAATAAAGGCAAGTTTAGGTAAAAATGAAGAACAGGAACACTGTAGATTTTTTACTTAATTGTTCAATACATGGGTTAGCAGAAAAGTAACGGTAACCTCAAATACTGAGCGCTTACCATGTTTGTAAATACACAAAAGAACTGTAAAGCGTAAAACCTTTTACAAATAATAGACTAAGAACAAGGTGGACTAAAGCCCAATCTAAATTAAACATCTAACTTTTATTTCATCACTCCCTCAAAGCTGTTCTGAACTTAGTTTTGCTTAAAGCAGGAAAGAAAACATTGGAAGTATTTCTCATCTGCTTCAGTTAGACGCTAGGATCTCATATCTGAAAACTGTTTAGAAATACAGCAAGCAGTTACTCAAAAGACAGTGAACTAATCAAGTGCATAAATATTATACGGCGGCACAAATTCATGTCTACATGAATTATTTATGTAAGAAATCACTTTATTAGGATTCTTCATATACACAAATGTTTGCAGAACTGGGAAAAAAACCCAAATGCTGGGGAAAAAATTTTTCCTACACCAAGAAAAACGTTTCAAATAGGTTGTGATGACATCTAAAAAAGTAATTATATTTCTAAATTTTTTTGGGGAGGGTGAAGAATCTAATGATTTTATATGGACAAAACAAGCCTTTATAGAATCATAGAATAGTTAGGGTTGGAAAGGACCTTAAGATCATCTAGTTCCAACCCCCCTGCCATGGGCCATACCAGAACAAAGATCCGGACTTTGGATTCACCACAGTGAAGATCACTATCTTTAGAACTAGCCTTTTGCTATATAGCAAGGGATTATATTTACCAAGATACAAGGACTGTAAATTTAGGTTACCTAAAATAGAACCTGAAGCATACAATGTACCCACTGTGTCTGCTGTGAATGCAGTCATTAAGATTTTACAGCTTTTGAGAACTATAAACTTTATCTCCTGTACATTGTGTTTGTGTATGCAATAAACCATGCGCTAGATAGAAGTCACTGAATTTAGCTCTGCAGAGAAAGAGAAGCTATCATCAACAAGGCGGATGCATGAATGACTTTGCATACTCATGTATATCTCCAACTGCCACCTACAGTAATGTAAGAATACAGACACGAGAGGAAGTTTGATAACTCTGTATAGCAGAAGCCATCCAGATCTGCCAATAAAAAAGAAAATAATCATAATTTCTGAGATACTAGCATTAACAAAAATTGATGTGAGAGTTAAGAATAATGAACATTTGCTATTTTCCTACAACAAAGAAACAAGGTTCTTCATTCCTCTTGCTCTCCCATCCAACCAAAGCATATTTACAAGTGTTTCGTCCACCTTCATTACAAACTTTCCAATCTCTGCCCCAGACTTACGAGAACAAGAGTCTCAGGACATTTTCTTTTATGGTACTATCTTACTTGCTTCTCGCTTGCGTATCTCGCTGTACTCATTTGTTTTGGAAAGAACTATGGCAGAACATTATCCTGATGCAAATACTGCATGAATATTAATACAATATAGCTCCATCTGACATAAAAAAAAAGTAGCTGCAGCATTATATAAATTCTTGCCTTTCTCATTATTTTTTTCCATTTCTGCAGAAGGTGCCAGTTGTCTGTGTGACAGAAAAAGCCATTTTTCTTGTTTTTTCAATCTCAGTACTCTTCGCTGTTATTGAGCTCCATTTCTCAGCCCTTTGTTTCCAGTTTTCCATAAACTCTCAGAGTTTCAATTCCAGTGTCATCTTGTATACAATATTGCTAACTTTTCCTTAAAGCAGGAGAGCATCCAACTTCTGCAACGGACTAACTAAGCCACTTCAGTCACACCTGGCTTCCTCTCAGGGGGGCACAGCTTTCACCAATTTTGGTATCCTGAGTCTATGCTGAGCTCCAAGCACTCTTAGTCACACTTTCATTAAGCAGCTCAAACAATACTGCTAATGTGGTTTTGGTGGCTTCAAATTATTAGCAGATGGCACAGCAGGCAGCTTTGAGCGATTCATGAAATACAGAAAGGATAACAATCTACTGGAAGTGTCTCATCCCACTTCAAAGCACTGAACCAAATTTCCAGATGCACAGAATTTGGATGCTACTGCATCATTTCCAGGGAAAACATTTATTCTTTTTCTTCCCTCTCCTTTCCCTCACACAAACACTGTTTGGGGCGAGGCCTCCAAAGCCAGCCAGAGATTACAGCATCCTATATTGAACAAATACAATAGTATTTCTGAAACGGCCAAACTTTCTCTTCTGGTTTTGACTTTATTTTACTGTAAAATTTCACGTTTATGAAATGCTTTCTAAACAAAATACAAAATATCACTGGCACTTTATACCACATTTGGTAACTGACAAAATAAGAAATTAACACATGGATTTAGACTTTCCTACAAGGGAAGGGGTTTACGCACGTAAAGGCGATACACAAAGAAGGGACCACTACCAGGACATTATTAGAAGTTTAAATTGAATGTTTTGTCACTGGGACAGCTCTATTACGAAAGTTACTGAGGACTGCTTTCATAGTAAGGATATGTTAACTACATCTTAGGATAGCCAGCTAGGAGAAAGGCAGAAGCTAGAAAAAGCAACATCTGCAGTGCAGTGTGAGCACTAAACAGTCTCTTTAGGATCACTGAATCTGATTGAGTTGGAGCATGAAAAGTACAGCACAAAGTGAAGGGAGAAGAGTAAAATCAAAATCTAGAGGCACAACAAGCTGCAGAGAGCCAGAACGATTGACTGATATGAAAAATAGATAACAGACAAAATATTAAGTGAAGAATCTAAGTGCAGTGCTTTCAGAAAGAAGTGCAATTATGCACATAAACCCCACACATACATGAGGATTCTTTCAGAACTTATTTGATGAGCACAGATTTATTTATTTAAATTAATTGATTAAGAAGAAACACCAAGTCCTGGACACAGCTGTGATTTTGATTGTATTCAGTATGTTTTAGTTTGACCTAGGTAAAGGCAGTAGGCTGTTGTAGCCTGATCAACGCTTGGCACAAAGCAGTGCACAGGCAGGGAGCAGCGAGGGCAGACTGTTCTTACATGAGAGGATTCGCTGGGCTAACAGGAACACAGGCAGGACAGGATCCTCTCAAACAGCAGGACAGACCCATCATACCTGGCAAAGGTAAGCAGAGCAGATCCAGTGATGGGTGTCAGGCTCGGACTCCAGAATATGATGAAGGTCCAAGATTAAGCCAAGAAGTTTAACCAGCAAGTGGGGGTCAGGATCAGATGTGCAGACAGTAACCAGGGTCAGGCAAAAGCCGTGATCACCAAGGAAGCCTGCAGCAACAAGACAGGTCTGAAGTCAATTCAGAAAGTCAAGTCTGTGGGTCAGAGCTAGGGTCTGGATTAATGGGGTACACAGTCAGGCATGGGCATGGCTGCAATACAGGGATCATAATTGTTGCAACAGGAGGCGGGAGGAAGCAAGAAGAGAGATCTCACAAGGTGGGACTTTCTTGTGTCCAAACTGCCAAAGGCTTTATTCTGCATCCTGCATAAAATGCAAGAGGTTCAAGAATCTTCGCAACCTTAAGCTTACCATGAAAACAGAGATATGGGGGCAAAATGGGATGAAGAAAGAATGTTTCCTTTAGGCATCGAACATAGACACAGTATTTTCGCCTCTTCATTTGTCAGGTTATTTTCCATGTTTGCCGTGCCAACAACAGCAAGTCTAATGCATTAATTTAAATGCATATAGTGAAATGATCTCAATGTAGAAATATATCCTTCTTAAAACATAAAGCAATGACTACAATTCTATGCTCAAACTTTATTCCTTGTATTTTTTTCTCTTCAGTTGTAAGATCAATTTCCAAACAACTTTGGTTACAGAGTTTGCATAACACATTTCTGATCCAGAATGCTTTCTGTAATGAAAAAATTTGAGGGGAAAAGAATTTGCCACACTACAAGAAAATTGAAACTCAGAAATGTTTCTTTTAAACTGCTCCCAATTACTTGCTTCAGTACTTTGTCTTGCTTTAATTGATCAAGCTTTCCTGGCATCTGAACTATTAAACATCCATTATGACCAGGAATTTATAATTAAATTCTTATGGGAACTTTCATGAACAACTTGAATAACTTCAGTTAAGCAACAACTGTACAGATTCCCCAGGCAGAACCAAATCTCTTGGCTATTTTTACTGGACATCCCCATGCATTTTACAATGTCAGGAAGATCATTTTATGTTTAATCAATGATTTATTCTGAGTCAAAGAAGTGAATCACATTTAGTGGAGCATGATTCACATACCACAGCATTATCTGTCGCTACTTCTTCAGGCTAAATTTCTTGCTGCTCATAGAAGTCATTGATGCTTTTATTGTCATGTTTGACACTTACATGTTTCAAACACACTAAGAGGCTTAGATTCTTCATTACCTAATATCACGAATGTCACAGAACCAGTAGCAGCAAATGCCTACAGAATCAACTTTTTTAAACAAATGAGGTCATTCATGTAACAGCATATTTCAGATAAGGAACTGTCTGACGTAAAACTGAAGAATGGATTTTGAAGAGTCAAAGATAAAGGCCAGATTCCCTAGACTCAAACTTACATTATATGATGCTCAAAATGGTAGGAAAATGCAAAACAGTGTACTAAGAGGCTGTATGTATTGAAAAGCTTCTTAAAGAAACAGCCCAGTGGAACATGAATAGGTCTGACTACATCCGAAAGGGACTGCTGTACTCTGTAAGTAAAATAACAATCACAGGGATTGGCATTTGTAAATATTATTACAAATCAGTCAAATTTACTTTGAAAAAATGGATCTTCTGTTTACTATTGTCATGGCTTAAGCCATAAATCAGCCACGCAGTTTGTTCACTCACTTCCCCCTTTTTCTTCCCTCTGCTCCTGGAGGGATG